>JAECUM010032970.1:0-31154 GCA_016617855.1 Megalonaias nervosa | reverse complement strand
TTGCGGATAATCTCTCAAATTCCTCCATACTATAATTAAGGCAAATATATGTTTAATTAAACTTTAATTATATATATAATGATACAAGCAAATAAAAATGCAAGTGGTTAATGATAGGATTTTCTCTTCCTTGTAATAAATCATGCGTAAATGAATTCTGTGGTCAACACATGCAAAGTTTTCTTAAAGGTAGTCTAGGACCGAAACCGTGTTTACGATGTGGTGTTGGGGTCAGAGGAGAAACACGGTTATGTGTGCAATGCGGTGGTAAAAGATACAGAGAGCTGAAACGATATTATGATAAGAAATATAACGCCCTGATATCTCCCATAAAAACCGCCGAAGACTATCTTGCCAGATATTCAAAATAATCATTTAGACAAATAGTATTAGTATACAAATGGAGCAAAATGAATTTGTGAAACATCCAATACTTAAAAATTATGAAGCATCTCGTGATGGTGTAATCAGAAATTGCCGATTAAAGAAATCAGTTGGTAATGTTACTAATACTGGGTATCTCAAATTCCGTGCTGGAAATAAAATGTATATATCTCATAGATTTGTATTTGAATGTTTTCATGGGTCATCAAAGACGGATTTGTGATCGATCACATTAATCGAAATCGGAAAGATAATAATTTATCTAACCTCCGGGTTGTTACGCGAAGCCAAAATTGTATTTTTGGAAGAATTGGTTATAATGATAAATCTCCAAGATCAGTTGTATCTACAAATACAGATACTGGTGAAGAAATAATTTTCCCATCAATGACTGCGGTTGGTAAATATTTCGGTATTTGCAGGCGTTCAATAAAATTTGTGGCAGATAATATAACCAGGTCAGCATTTTCGAAAAAAAATAAGCAAAAAATTACGTTCCGGTATACACAATGAAGCGAGATAACTCCGTCATCACTGATAGAATAACTGAGCAGTTATCTTCGTTGGTACTACAGTCTAATCGTAATGCTGAATATCTCTCCAGTCCAGTAATTGTGTATGTATCTCAATTATGTGGAAGTATTAATTGCAGAAAATATATATTACTAATGATGTATATTTTCCTCAAACAAAACATAGAAACCTCAGCCGTGATATAGTCGCCTTGATTATATCAAGAACGAGTCATGGGACAGATAAATCTATCATAGGCCGATATTGTACATAACTGCTTCACATATCGATCGCAGCAGACTGCATGCATCATTGTTACTATACTGAATGAATGTACACAGTTCTATAGTAGGCGGAATGTACCAGAATAATATCGATCCAAAGCATTTACTAACACAGTTCTGTTAGCCTGATAATACAGTATTTTAACCAAATTCAGAAATATGTGAGATTGTGGATTTTTGTGATTTATTTTATATTTTTATTCAGAAATCTGGTAGTATATACTTCTCATCCTTAACATAGTCAAGGTGACATGGGGCTAGGTAACTATATGATTATTTTTGAAACGTATATTTATAACTAAAGCTCATGGTCCAGTGGTTAGCGCTTCTAACTCTCGTACCAGAGGCCCGTGGTTCGATTCCCCATGACTGACACTGTCGGTGGTTTGGCCCTGAGATGCCAATTTCTTAATAATTGGGGAAGTTCCCCTGTGTACACATCCTCCCGCCACGTCAAACAACGTGGTGAGTTCTTTTGCACTAGCCCGGGGTTTGATTTGGGTGTGTGTGTACGGAACTTCCCCAAAAATAAACAGCAGGGTGATGTGAGCTCGTGATCTTGTGACCTCACTGAAGGGTACCCACATAGGGACATTCAGAAAGAATGTCCGCCGGACAAAAAAGTCTCAATAAGGTGCCTGTGGACCACAAGACAGGTCTTAACCAATGAAAGAGTGCCTGTGAGCCATAATAAAAGGCCTTAACAAAGGACTCTTAGGACCGTATTGGTAAAGGCTTTACCGGCAGAAGGGACCCCAGTGGAATGGTAGACCGAACGTCGTTGCTGCTGTTCATTTTTATTCAGAAATATATTTTTATATTTATAAATATTAATTCAGAAATATATTTTTATATTTATAAATATTAATTCAGAAATATGTTAATTCAGAAATATATTAATTCAGAAATATATTAATTCAGAAATATATTTTTATATGTATCTGATTCAGAGATATATTTTTATATCTATCTGATTCAGAGATATATTTTACATTTATCTGATTCAGAGATATATTTTTATCTTTATTAATTCAGAAATATATTTTTATTTTTTATCTGATTCAGAAATATATTTTTATATTTATCTGATTCAGAAACTTTTTACTTTTATAATTATATTAATTCTGATTCAGAAATATTTTTATTATAATAAAATTTTATTTTTTTATGAAATTCAGTCAGATTTTCTAAATTTGATGGGTAAGTTACCTAACAAAATTGCGAATTCAGTCAGATTCTCTAAATTTGATGAGTAAGTTACCTAACAAAATTGTGACTTTGATCAGATTTTCTAAATTTGACGGGTAATATACCCATCAAAATTGTGAATTCAGTCAGATTTTCTAAAATATTTTTATTTTTATTAAGAAATATATTTTTATTTTTATTAAGAAATATATTTTTATTTAAACAAATATTTATTATATAATGAATCATGAAAATAGTATTGCTATTATTGCTGCTATTAAGCAATTACAACACAGCGGTATAAAAATATCTGATGAGCTTGATCCTGAAAAAATAATGAGTGATTTTGAATCATTACAATTTCGAAAGTCAGTAAATAGATACACGCTACCCTTCGATTATAGATTCATAAAGTTGATCCAGCAGGCGATGTTACAATTGCTGGCAGCAATCACGGATACGCAAGTGAAATTATTTGTTCCCCTTTCACGTTCAATCGAAAAGGTTAGGTCAGAATTATCTCACGAATACGAAACGAAAAGAATTCTACACGCTCGTATAAAACAGTTGAGAGATATTATGTCGATGACGGAGTCATTGAATGAAGTTGCGGAAGAGTTGCTGGCGAAAGATAAGGACGAGTGTGACTCTAATCATTGTGAAAGTGACTGTAGTGACGTTGACAATGAAACTAATAGTGTCACCTGTAACGTTGTACCAGCTAAACAAGAGGGATAATTCATTTCTGACTACAGTAAAAAAAAATAATTCATTAATAGATTTTTATGTGGATTCATTATCATGATCAAACATACTGAACCACCGCGTTCACTTTTGTAAACTTTTGTTTGAATTTGATAACTGATCTCTACATTTTCCATAATAATAATGATGATATGTGGTGATCAGTTATCAAATTCAGACAAAGTTTTTTTTTTGTTTGTTTGGTGTTTTCTACGAACGCACATACAGGTTTATATTTGATATTTCTGACCTAAGATCGAGCAAGTGGCCAGTCTGGTCAGTAAGTTTGAAATGTATCCGCGATAAGAGTGGATTATGACATTTTAGATAAACAACGTTGATTGGTTCTCATGCAATCAAATAGCCTGGGGGTACTTGTGGTGTAAATGAATACAGAATGTACCCTTGTTGGGTCTGATTGGATTTTTCAGCGTCAACTTGATAAATACCGTCAATGACATCACACACTAGATTGACAGCGATCGTTGATGTGATATTGACGATGCCCAGTGATACATGGCGACCTTTACCGTACGAATCGTTGTTGTATCGGAGGATATTCGGTGGTAGTGCTATTTTTTTCCACGATTCGAGGATTCTAGGAAAGTAATTATCGATAACATCCGTGAGTTTCTTTTTAATCTACTTGAATCTAGTTTTGGTATTGTAAATGTTGAGATTTTTTTCTTTGGTTGTTCCATAATAATCAAGAAAAGTTTTCATGAAACTTGCTCCTGGAAGCAATTTATCTTGTTCAAGCATTTTTAATATAAAAGTTCGATTAATGATTTACATATCTGATCTGAGTTTATTTAAATGTTGTATTGTTTCAATGATATTTTTTTTTGTGTCCTCGTCGTAGATTTGTGATAACGATAAAAAGTGATTTTTTAAATCATTGATTTTATTATTGTGTTCAAAATCAATTAAAGCAATATATCCATCGATCGGTTCTTCATATGGAACTTCAACGGGTCTAAGATTGTCGTATATAATCTGTCTTGTTACTGGATCACGTTTAGCGTCGGTTATAGAAGAATAACCATAACGAGGAAGCCATGTTCCATCGGTATCAGTGTAATCTTTTCCGTCCAACCAATCAAGTCTATGACCGACACCAGGAATTCCATTGAGATAAGCGTCCAGTTTTTTATGTATTTTTTCCGTTGTAAAAAATTCATTTAGACTCGGTTCTTGTGGACCTTCATAAACCAGTGGAATATCTGGCCATCCTAGCACGGACCTGATCGAAGACTGATAAATGTCAACAGCGTAATCCGGAGAATTTATTTCAATGGCTGATGATAACGTTGGTTCGTGGACGGTAATGGCTATCTTTGATTCTTTTCCTGTGATGGATTTAATTCTGCGTTGGAATTCTTCATTGATCTGTTCTATTTGATAACTGCCCGTGGAATACTGACTACTTGCCAATCAGGAGTTCCATCGGGTTTATTTTTATTTGCAAATACTAATGAATTATTTGGTTGTAGTCCACCGAATGATTTTGACCGAATATTTGGCCAACTATAATAAACCCGTAATTGCGCTAATGCAATTTCTTTTGCTGGAATTGCGGTCGGAAAATTAATACTGAATTCAGGATTAGTTGAACTCGCTGATATCATTGTGATTCTTACCGGAGCAGTATTAGTGACGATCTGTTGTAATAATTCCAATGACGTTGTCATTATTATTTTATTGTTGCTCTAAATTATTTATTTCCGTGATCGAATCTCCCGTGGCATCGCTACGGTTAAATACTTCATTGTAGATCTTTATTATAATACTGAATTCTTTATCAGATATTATTCCATCATTGAGCGACGAAGAAATCATCGACGACAATTTGGAATATACTACAGTTGCTGTGTGTAATTTCATCGTGTACTCGTTCAATTTTTCATTTGTGCACGTATCTATCTTTCTCGCGATAATATTGAATATTCCAGCGATCGTGGTTGACGATGAAACAACGCTTGTTACAACGATCGGAACTGTCATCGTCAACGTTGATAATACTACGCCGGTTCCAGCAACAATCGCGGAAACCGAATAAACGATGATATCAACGACAACCGCACATCTACGATATTTCTTTATTTTTGCTGTATAATCATCGATGATGGTTTCTAGTTTATTCTGCCATGTTGTTACTTGATCGTATCTGTATTGCTGAACGTCTATCATTATACTGTATTAAGTAATTGTGGTGTTTCAGCTACAAATTCCAGACAACACCAGTAAGACACCGAGGTTAATTTTTTATCAGATGATTCCAGCATAAACGTTTCGTCCGTATCTTTATTTGACACTACTGATACAGTCCCAGAAAATTATCTGTTGAATGACGCCATGGAAATGTAGTAAATATCCTAAATTTTGCAGAACTAAATATGGACAGTCTGTACACACCAGTGACCTCCGAGGTATGTTTGATACTGCTATTTTGCGGTGTCCATGTTGATGATCCTGATGATACTGTGTACACGATATTGCTAATTTGTTTGTGTGGAATTTTAACGAGATTAGTTTTATTGATGATATTAGGAATTCCACTGATAATATCGTTGATTCTCGTGTTTATATCGGTGAGATTTATGTCAACGGTTGGTGGACTTCCAAAAAATTCATTAATGGTTCTGTTTACGTTTCTGCGGAAATTCAGAAACAGCTGTACTTGATTAGTAAAATCAGTTTTGAGTGTGGTCATTCCATCGTTGATGGTAGTTAACGAAGTTGTCACTGGAATTTCCTTATCATCGACATATTTCTTCGTTGCAGCGTCGAGATTATCTGTTGGTTCTCCCACGTTGGTAATTTTATTATTGTTCATGTTGAAAGCGCCGTGCATGGTATCACCGAATGTTGACAACCTATCATTGATCGACACTGCAGTAATGGCACTAGGAACAAGTTTGCCCTCTCTGTCATATACAGCAATAAGACCTTCTCGCGATAATCGACTACGAATGATAATATCGTTGATTGAAATATTACCCGTCTTCAAGTTTCCTTCACGGTTTTGAAATATAACAAGTTCGTTTGGATCAACGTTGGCAAGATTGAGCAGATCAGATAATTCATCATTGATCTGCCTTGTTACTCGCTTGAGTAAATCTTCACCTGGTGCTTGTTGAGGTGTGGTTTTAGCTGATCTTCCGTAAATATCTATCATTATATGATTAGCGATTATTTAAAACAGAACTCGTGTATTCGTGTACAGCTTTATGAGGTGGTTTCGCTGATCTTGATACAGCACCAAGTACTGCAAGTGCTTCACAGCCACATATTGGTGGATCCGTTAATGTTTGTGTTGGTAGCGTTGAATACCAGATCGGAATGTTGCCACCGACAGAGTCGGCAGCGACATACTTTAAAAATTCTTTTGGTGGTGCCAGTCCGTACGAATCGAAATAGATAATTCCACGTGGATCAATCGCGAAAGCAACCCAATGAGTACCACGGCCGGAGTTTTTATCGAGGTTGATTATTCCGGTTTCAACGTTGTTTGGTTTGTGTGGTAATTGATCATGCATAAAAACGCCTCTGAAATTTTTGATATTTAATCGCGTAGCAGCATCGAGTAAGTCAAAATTGGCCACATGAAAATCAGCGAGTCCCTGGAATTCATAATCCGCGTCCGTATTGAGTTCCTGGAAGACTCAGATCTAGACCTATTCGGGATCGTCTTCTTTTTTTAATCCTTTCCCTGTTGCTTTCTTTAATGCCATTTCAGCAGCTGTTCCAACTGCAACTAACGCAGCTGCTTTTGCAACAGCTGGGGCTGCAGCGGCTATTATTCCTGGAATAGCTGCAAGAAGTGGAAATATACCACCGGTCTTAGCAATGTTTTTGATGGCACCCGCAGAAAGATTTACGCGTATACCGGTCTTTGATTGTTTGGCTTCATTAAAATGATTGAGCTGGCGTTCTGTCAGCGATAGTTTATTTGGACCACCTACGATTTGTTCTCGCGCTAGAGATATTTTTACTCCACATCGCTTCGCTAATGCCGACTGCAGTTTTTTAATCTGACCAGGAGTCAGACTGACACTAACATGATGATATGACATTTATGATATATTTCTGACTTCTAAATTAACGCATCAATAACTCTCATTCGTCCACCAACACCTTCAAGTAGCATTGTCTTATCACTTAGTATAACGGCGATTGCTCTGTAATTAGCAATAGTTCCTCAATAGCTCCTCTTGTAACACGAGCTCGAAAATGTGTGTCAACGACGGACTGTCTAAACAAATCCAAATGTTCCAGAGAAAAATAATAAATCGGGTACATCGTTGTAAATTCTAGCTGTGATATTTGTAAACCAGTATCAACATTTTGATCACGCCCCATAAACGACATCAATCGATGATATGCACGCGCCACATGATTTTGCTCGAAATTAAACAAAATATCCTCCGATGGTTCTTGATGTCCGTTTATTCTTAATGAAACCTCGGAAACACCGAGTTTGTCAAATATCATAATACTACGCGTTTGATCATTTACTCGTGCAGCATCTTGAAGTGCAACGAAAATATGTCGCGGTGCAAAGATACCCTGTTGCGATGCTATCTGCCATGTAAATAAACCATTAATTGCACTTTGAACAGCATCTGTGGTTGTTGTTAACCATGATAGCGTCGACTTGCCGCCGCTGCCCATGAAAGCGAGTAACGGATCTTCTTCAGGTATCGTTGGAGTCATTACTGGCATCCACAATAAAAGTTTTGTTAGTATTACTTTACCAGCATCACCAGCAGGTCGCCATATTGCATCATCGTCGGTTGCTTTTCGTACGAGTACAATTGTATGTTTGGCTCCGAAAATAACTTTTCTAACGTGTCTGCAGAATCCAAAAATATGTGATAGTGGAATCGCGCAAGAAAATCTTCTGCTTCCACCCTGCAACATTGCTCGACGTGATCTAAATCCTAAGTTGAAATCTGGATCGACATTAATAATCATACTTTGCACATCCACGTCGGCATTTCTAGCAAAGTTTCTTGGTCGTCCTATTTCATACTGATTATATTCAGGATGATCAGAAGTATCCTTGGTAAATATCATTGATGGACCAGCTGATCTTGAATAATCGTCGCTGTATCTTGCAAGGCCAAGTATCGTCGTGGCAACGTCAACATCTTTTTGAATCGATTAAATATTCCTTCCGTCGATCATGTACGTGGCGCTGTCGAACAACGCCATGATACCATTATTTACAAACCAACACTAATATCAGCTCCATATTCAGTATTATCTGCTTTGAAAATTTCACCTTCTACTTCGATGAATGCTTCAGCGGGTAAGAAATATCTACTTGTATCTTGAACCTGTAATTCGATTCGTCCACGCTGATTTGGCTGTCGTGCGTCGTAAGAATAATATTGATAATCACGTACCGATCCATCTTTGAGAACTGGTGCGTCCATGTCGAATGCGGGATCAGATATGCGTTTGAACATTCTTATTATATTTGTTATCGTTTAACACGAAAACCACTTCCTGCTACCAGACTAGCGGTTATATTTTTTCTTTTTCACCAGCTAATGACTCTAATTTTTGATTTGCGGCTTGATTTATTATTTTACTAACGTTTGCAGGCATGATTTCAGTGCTGTGTAATTTTACTGGCCGAGGTTTTCGTCGTATTAATCGTGCTAGTCTATCCTTGATTGCAGAGAATACTTTACTGGCAACATCACCAGCAGCACTAATACCTTTTTCACGAACAACATCAATAGCTTTCATCCCTAGTTGCTTTGTAATCGGCATTGCTTTTGGGGCTATCCTTCTAAACAAACCCTGAACAACATCGCAGAGTCCATCTCCGTAAAATGTTTTATATGTAGGTAATTTCGAATTTATCACCCTGACCATAGTTGGTCCACGTTGAGCAGCGTGTATGATCATTTTATTATAGTAATTTTATCTAACTGTTTAATCACTGTGATAATCATCGGCGATTTCATTAATGAGGGACCGATACACGTTAATATCCATGATACCGCCTGTAAATAATCGTTGACAAATAGCAGCTGCTTCATTAATGATTTCTGGAGAATTATTACCGGCTCGTTTTCCACCAATCAGAATTTCTAATCTGTCCAAGTCAGCAAGGACGTTATCGGGACATGGAGTAATAAGACCACCTCCCCTGGTACCTGTACCAATACCGCGTCCAGTGGCACCGGGGGCATCCTGCCATTCTTCTTTCTCATCTGTTGTTTCCACTGTTTTTTTCTTCCTTGATTTCCTTTCTGCTTTTGATTTTTCAAGTTGCTGTTTCATTTCTTCTACGTTTTGTTTTCTTGTTTCTTTTGTTTGTTCAATATGCTCTTTCACAACCTGGTTAAAAATATCAAACCGATTAACATCTTCATCAGATCTAATCTGTGGAATATCATGAGCAATACGATATATATCCTTGACCCAATCGCCAGATTTCAGAGTATTAATATATTCAGGTTTCACGTATTTTTTCTTTGATAATATCCATACGCGGCAATCTTTATTAATTTATTTGGGTCTTTGATAGCGGCAATACCTTCAGGTTTGAATTTATCTACTATTTTGGTTTTGATTTTTGGTGGTTCAGGTTGTGGTTGAATTTCAGGTGGTGGTTGAGGAAGTTGCCTGGGTGGTGGTTGAGTTGCTCGAAGACGCCCAGCAATATCGGAAGGCAATGTTTCAAGAGCTTTTTGTGTTGCCTCAGTTGCTGAAACAATTTTCTTTGCTGGTTCAGTAATTGGTTTAAATAATTGTTCTGCACCTTCTGCAAATTCTTCTTGTGTTTGCTGACGCGCCTGTAATTGTTGTCTGACAGAATCACGGACAGGTAGATATTTCTTGATTGCTTCTAGTCGCTCTCGAGCTAGTCTAGCTGAGTGAGCTTCACCAATCATTATTGATATAACAATGATTTCATTATAGCCGAGAGGGTGAACTGATAAAAATCACGTACAACACCAATAGATCAGTAATTCCAATCTCGTAATTTTTTCATTATTACTCTTTCATCTCTTTTCTTCTGCGAGTATCATCCTCTATCGCAGCATTTCTCATACTTCTCTCTTTTTCAGAGAGTGGTCTACCAAGTTGTTTTTCTATAAATTCTTCAGGTTCGCGGAGAAAATAATTTCTTTGCTTCATTTCTTCATCAACTATAAATCTAACATAATGATCAGTAGTATCATTGAAGATATTTTTAGCACCAATGACAGGCACAATCTCATTATCGATGAACCTGAATCCGATAAATTTATTTGGATAAATAAAATAATGCTGGTTTCCATGTTCGTCGATAATCATTTTATTGTAGAAATAATTAATACTTTTACTATTCGTAATTTTGTTACGGTCGAGATATTCAAAAAAAAACGAGTAAGTGCCCATAAATCATTTATAGTTATCATATAATCATCATTTTAACTCTAAATCCGTAACGATATTACGGTAATCTGATTATTCAGGCATAATAATAAATAAATAAAATATTTGGATAAAATCCACAGCAGCAAAGAGCGTGGACTGACAAAAATGACGCGCACGAGCACATAAACGAACACGCATAGCATTTACAAACACAGGTGTCACGAACGAGTAACAGCGTAAATAACCCACGTAGAGAGAATCTCAATTCGGTTAGAGTTCTTTAGCATTATTGACCCTATATTTTTGCCTTATTTAGTATGATTTTCATGTTTAAATATATTCGTTCGAACACTAATTTGTAGGGTTCACCCTCTCTGCTGCTGCGCTAATCATAGTCTACTTGCGAGAAGTATTTATCTTAAATAACTGTTTCAGTTATCAGAACGGTATTTTCAATTGCTGCGTCTCTCACGTTTGTTTTTGACATTGCAGATATCACGTTCATTCGTGTGCTTGCTTGAACGTTTTGTTTGTGACTCGGTGAACTCGTCCACGTCGTTATCTTGATCATCTGTACTTTCAGATGGACGAAACAGCTTGTTTATTTTATTCACAAACAATTATAATCAAACAAAACCTAAAACATTTACTACATGTGTACATGGGTTGTAGACAAAGTAGTTTCTAATACACTATATATGCGTACAATAAAATTGTGTACAGTGTGGTAAAATACTGCCCAATTCTGACAATGTAAAGTTAATGGAGATAAAAATAAGCATATAATAAATAAGCATATTCACCGTATCAAATACATTGACAGTTAATCCATCTAACAATATGTATTGTCAGTTAATGACTTTATATACACATCCAACCCAAGAAAAGAAAATCTAAGTGTGACCTTCTAGCACGTTATTAAAGATTTATTTTCTTTTGTGATTGGCATAACATTCTGTGCAAGTGGCGAACACATTTACTTTCGCAATACAATTTTTATTTGCTCCATGGCTTCCCAACATTATTGTTTTCTCCTAGCATTCATCCATTATACATCATTCATTTTAGCTAATATTTATTTATAATATTTATATAAAATAAATTTTCACTACAAATCGAAACAAATTTCGTAGTATTACAGCACGTTAATAAAGTTTTGATTCTGATTCGTGTTTAACGTAAAAGGATGAATAGTATATCTGTTATAGGCTAAACAATAGAACTAGTCGGTTCATACGTCAAGTATCCACACAGTAGTTTGGACGCTTATCATGCTTCTGACACGATTATTGACCTTGGGCCATTAGGCAATGTATCCAATCTTTCTTCTGCCCGAGTCTTGCCAAAACACTAGTTGCTTAACATATCCAGTAGCGTACTAACAGGGGGACGGACGGAGCGGTTGCTCCGGGAGCAAGAGGTCTTGGAACGCCAAAATCATGGGCGCTAGAGGTACTGGGGAGCCAAAACCCCTTTGGGCCATCATCGTCCTCCAGGGCACCATTTAACCTTAGTACACTACTGGAAATATCCAGTATCCAGAAAGCCCTTTGTATTCGCATCAAACGTCTGTCATGAATATCAACATTGTGCCTTTGTGTTATAGTAGTATACTAATAGGCTGACCCTCAACCAAAAGCTGATTCTGGACCAGACCCCCAAATTTGTCGGAGAAAGAATAAACCTTTTTTGATAGAAATTTCATATTCAACAATGAAATATTATATAATATGTATCATTATAATCCAATAAGACATGTTGGATTTGATCTAACAAACAAATTTTGTAAGAGATTTGATTCAATAAAATCAGCCTCATGCTATACTGGCATAAAACCTAAAATAATAAGCGACTGTATTAAAAAAGTTGGTTACTATATATCACCAAAATATGGGTCAGTATGGTTATTCGCAACTGAAAATGACGACCGAATAAGAGGTTGGTCAGACATTTATTGACAATATGGTTGATATTTTATTTGATAATGATATTTCTAAAGCTAAAAATCAAAAATAAACATCTACTGTTGTAACCATATTTTATGATAATCTTTTTCATACCTGCTTACTCTCATTGGTAGGATATCTGTTAACATACTGTCAATAATACGAAACTCGCGTATTAAATCATGCATGTCATATTTTACACCTCGCAAGTAAGATCGTATCTGATCAAGTAATTTTTTGTAGGTGATACTTGCTGTTTTACAAGAATTTTTTTTGTTTCAAGTTTAGGTTCAATTTTTTTTACAAGTGTTGAAAGAGAGACACCGATACCAGATATTATTAACGAAAACGGATTTAATAATGCTCCACTTGAGATTAAACCAGAGCTAGTCATTAACAATGGTAAATAGGATATTACTTGAAGTATTCTACGGTAGTATTTATAACATTCTTTTACACACCAGAGGTTTTTATGATAAAATATGTAATATTGTACTAGTGCGTCAACATCTTGTTTTGGAATTTCTTCTGAAATGTGATTGAAATCGGTGATATGTTTTTTCATTATACAATATTTTATACAAAGACAAAAGTTCTAGTACCAGCAATCGAATCAATAAACTCACGGAAAATATCATTTCTAGGATCAGCTATAAAGATTCTGTACTTGTCATAAACATCTGATGAAGTATCCTTATATCGTTCATCTGTTAGTACCTCATTTTTCCTTAACCAAGCGTATGAGTCAAAAGTAGTTCCTACTTTACGTTCATACAAATCTGTTTCATTCACTAAATTACTGTAATCGCTTTCTGTTTGATCAATATACCATAAAACAAGCTTACTTGATCTAACGTGTATTCTTTTAAAACAAAATGTTGTCTGATAATTACATATGCGGCCACAAAATTTGCTAGCATTAATTGTTTTGAGCGATTTTAATTCAATTGTTATCAGACCAATAGTAGAAGCTACTTTTAACATTAATTTTTCATTTGGTTTTGTGAGTATTTTCTCGACTTCATTGTAATAATTTCGTAATAACAATTGTTTAGAGCGCTGGATTGATGGAAATGAAATATCATCTTCTTCATCTAAGTCAAAATAAGAATCAGGCTTTGCTACTAAATCTGTTTGGCTGACTTTATCAAAAACCTTTTCTCGCTCAATATCATTAAGATCACTAATTTCATCTTCAAAATTTTGATTATCTTTATAGATCTGTCAATAATAATCGGATCAAATTCTGGTCTCTTACGTGTCATTGGCAAAATTGCATTTGAGTATGCTTTAATAATTAACTCAGTGTCTGGTGTCATAGTAACGATTTTGATTAGGGTTTCTTTGTCGTGGTAGTACATATCGAGATACTTAAAAATTTCTCGTTTTAAGAAACTATTGTATAACTTTTTGTTTCTTTTATTCTTATTATTTTAGATTCCATAAATATGTTGAGACCATCATGACTATCTTCTACAATTTTTTTTATATCTTCTTTTTCACCATAAGCTCGTTGTTTTATTATGTTCGATTTTATTATCAAATCCAAATTTCCAAAATCAAGCTCGAGCAATATTTTTTTAAATATAACTTCAACTTGTTTACGTTCTTCTAGACAATCATCAGGATAACAGTATCTACTTATCACTTCAAAATTTTCTATTGCTTCTGTTAGTTGTGGTCCCCGCATATACATAACACAAACAAATTTTGTTTCTTCCTCTGACAATGGAGAATTTATCATTGAAATTGAATAATTTTTGTCTGGTATTTATCGCACGTGCCGCTAGTGAATCATCTCCAACCTTTTTGGCGGGGTTAAAAATATTATCATAAAATTCTGTCGCAAGGTCTGTAAACCATTGTGTTGTCATTATTTTACAGCATTAGATTAAATTTGATCACAATGATCGTACCTGATCATCGAGTGTATATATTTGAATGCTGTTAGTCCTGGAAATGGATGTTCAGCAGCAAAAACATTAACTTGAAAATATAAGTACTTGTTGACAATATTTTCTACTGGAGTTGTAAAATATTGTGCTGTTGAAATATACGTATTTACTGCACTATATAATGTTGTCCAATCGATATCATTCTTTGATCCTTCCAATTGCCAATTATAAATTCTCCCAACTCTAGAGTTTAATCGACCTCGCAAATGAAATTGCCAAATAGAAACTGCAGTAGGACATTTAATTTTGATCCAAAAATTTTCAACTTCTCCGTTGGTCGTCCACTCATGTCTATCAGAGAAAGCGTAATAATGATAATTTTCAGGATAATATGATAATGCGCTTACCTCAAACCCGGCTCGGTTGTCACTTGCTTTATAAAGTGTTGGAATATACCCAACATTATTTTTAGTTCGTTTTATACCACTAGACAGACTACCAACATAAGCTTTATTTGTCAGATCATTATAGTTAACTGGAACATATGTCGTAGTTATTTTTTTTGTCTCTCATGTTTATGTTGCCTGTCACTGGTCCACCAGATTTCTTAAAATATGGGGTAAGTTCTTCCTTTAACTGAGCATAACTAATAGCATCAGCATCGGCTTGTGGTGAGGTTGTTGGTAGTCCAGTTATTTTTGAATTATTGCTCATTGCAAGGTTACCTGTCATTGTGTCGCCGGTTTTGTTAAGTTTATTATCGTCAACAGATTTTAGTTGTGCATAACTTACAGCTTGTGTTTGATTTAAGTTTTCTGGCGGATATACAATTTCTAACCCAATAATTTTTTTACTCGACATGTTAATATTACCTATAACCGTTCCGCCGATTTTATCAAGTTTGTTATCATCCACATACCTCAACTGTGAATAACTTACCGCTTGTGTATAATTTAAGTTTGCTGGTGGATACCTGGTCTCCAAATTTATTAATTTTTTTTCTGACATATCTAAGTTACCGCTTAAAGTTCCGCCTGTCAGTGACAACTTATTATCGTCGACGGATTTTAGTTGTGTATAACTCACCGCTTGAGTTTGATTTAAATTTGCTGGTGGATATCCAGTCTCCAAATTTATAAAAAAATTTTCCTGACATATCTAAGTTTCCGCTTAAAGTTCCGCCGATTTTATCAAGCTTATTATCATCAACATACTTCAACTGTAAATAACTTACCGCTTGAGTTTGATTTAAGTTTGCTGGTGGATATCCAGTTTCTAAATTTATTTTTTTTTTCCTGACATATCTAAGTTACCGCTTAAAGTTCCGCCAGATTTATCTAGTTTATTACCGTCGACGGATTTTAGTTATTTATAACTAACAGCCTGTGTATCAGCAACATTTATTGGCGGATAATCTGTTTCTAAACCTAGTACTCGTTGATTTGACATAGACAAGTTTCCTGTCATTGTGTCGCCGGATTTTTTTAGATAGCCCGATAAATCAATATTGCCGTTTGTTATTGTTGCCGATGAATCTCCTAATGTTGTTCCAAATTTTGTATAATGGCTCATTATTTACTTAATATAACATAAAATGTATAACAACAGTGGCAAAGTTAACGACAACGTCGTCACCGATATTAAATTTTGATACAGAGCGGTTGGTGAAACATAAACATGACAATGAACTTCCAGATTGTTATTGTCTTATTGCTGGACGAACTGGGTCGAGAAAAACAAATCTGCTTATGAATTTACTGCTGGGCGATAATTTTAATTACGATCGAGTTTATATTTATACGATCAATCCACAACAAGATAAGTACGAGTTACTTAATGAATATAATGAAAAACTTCGTGATGATCTTGATGCTGGTGAAGACATTTTTAATATCAGACAACCAGAAGATCTTGTTCCAGTTAATCAACTTGATTCGTCCGAGCATAAGATAGTAGTTTTTGACGATATTCCGCTAAATAATGTAGAAATGAACAAAATAAGATCATATTTTTCACTCTCGCGTAATAAGAAATATAATTCTGTTTATTTAGCCCAAGGTTTTTACAACGTCGACAGATTTATTCGGCGAAATACTGGTTGTTTTGTATTATTTCCGGGGCTGGACAATGTTGACGTTAGAAATATTGCAAACGAGCAATGTGGTGACGTAATAAAAGATAAATTTATCGAACTTTATCATAAAGCGACAGAGGATAAATATAACTTTTTCTTATTTGATAAACTAACACATAATCCAACTAGAATGTTTCGTTGTTGTATTGAAAATTATCTGCAGTAAGTTTTTGTTTTATATAAAATTTATATATAATAAAATGGACAAACGAGCAAAATACAGTAAACATATAGAAGATCTAAAAAAACTGGCTCAATCTCAAGCAGCATTTAAGGAGCAAGTACAGCAAGCACGACGTAGACAAATAAATGCTGCAGAAACAGCAGCAACAGTTCTCAGACCAGTTACTGAGGCTCTACTTGGAAAACAACCTGAAGTGCAAACGTCTCCAGAAGAACTTAAGCGACTACAGGAAAAAGGTTTAATCGGACTAGTTAAAGAACAACAAGAAGCAGCTGCCGCAAAAATTGTTGCTAGATCTGATGAGGAAAGAAGAAGATTAGCTGAAGAACTTTCAGCACATATTCTTAATCCTGTTACTAGACAAGCTGAAATAGATCGGCTGATCAATAATCCACTTGAATTTGAATGACGATTAGCAAGTTCAACAGTTGGGCCGATTAGAAGAAAGTTAGAAGATATAACGAAAAAAATTGAAGAATCAGGAGATGTATTTCAGGAGATGTATTTGAGAAAAGAATCTTCTCCAAGAGGATTATCACAATTTGAAAAAGATTTAAAAGATATAAATAACAATATAGAAAATTTTGAGTATAAAATATTTAACATATACTACAATTTTAAAGATTCGAGAATATACGATATTTAAAAAAACAAAAATATAATCCTGACGAAAAAATTGCACAGTTAACGCAAATATCGGAGGAAAATAAGAAACAGATTGATTTAGTAGTACCGGACAATGTAGAATACGACATAGCTATTAAAAAATACCGACAAGGCATTATCGCCGATCTTTATATCAAAGCTCTTAATCAAATAATTAATGAAAAAAAGTTCGATCATCGCAGCAATGTTTTGAGTACCATAGCAAAAGAAATAAATTTAAAAAGAGTATCAGCTGCGAGTCTGGTGGAAACTGATAGACCAGCGGAGATTGAAAAACCACTAGTTATATCGCCAGGGGAAACTGAAAGTAAAATAACTGGAACAGGTATAGAAATATATACATCATCTGCTGAAATGATAGGCAGATTAATGCTGTTGATATCATCAAAGGAAGCCGGGAATGTTGGTGCTGAAATTGACAATGAAATTATTGATATACTTGATTATTTAAGATCGGAAAATTTATTAACATCTGACGAATACGAAACTTTACATAGCGATTTAATATAAATCAAGGCGACTTAATTTTGTAAATGTCAATTTTGTAAATGTCAATTTTGTAAATGTTAATTTTGTAAAATGTTATATATATCAATGTCAACAACATTATTACTAGACTTTAGTAAGGCTAACGCGTTAGCTAACGCGAAAGATAGCACAAATTTTTCAGTAAATTATATTCCACCGGTACAACTTGATACTGAAAAACAGTACGAAATTGGACTAATTTCTTGTACGTGTTGGCATTCCATAGCTAACGTAAAAACTGGAGTAAACAATGAATTTAAGTGTTTTTCTGACACTGGCCCTATTTGGGTAATTAAAATTCCGCAAGGAGCTTACAACATAACTGATTTAAATAAGACGATACGCGAATTTATAACATATGCAGATAAAAAAGTCGCTGACAATTTTGAGCTAACACCAAATTATAATACTTTACGCGCTAGAATAACATTAAAAAATAATTTTGGAGTAGATTTTACATCAGCAAAAAGCATAGCGTCGCTGATTGGATTTACTCACAAGAAATATAGATCTGAAGCAGGACAAACTAAAACATATGATGGTGATTTTCCGGTAAATATAACTGACGTAAATACAATACTGATAAATTGCTCCATTGCGTCTGGATCTTACTCAGCTCAGGGCAGTAAAGGACAAACGATTTATAGTTTTTCGCCAGATGTTCCACCGGGATCGCTCATGCAAATTAGTCCGCAGCAAGTTATTTATTATCCGCTAAATGTTGAAAATCAAATAACGAGTATAAATATGCAGTTGACAGATCAATCTGGACGACAGCTGGATCTGAATAACGAGGTTGTTACTTATTATTTACACTTACGCGTACAATAGTAAACATATTTTATAAGATTTTTAGTAGTGCAAAAGATTTGGTAACAAAATTATGAAACCTCAGATATAATGAAACAAAAAAAAAATTTTACCGAAGAAAAATAGTTGGTGGATTTTTGGGAAATATATTTACTAAAATTATTGAAAATGTTCCGGGAATCGCGCATAAAGTTGCACCAATTGCACTAGACGCATCAAAAGCTTTTGCAACTGGAGCCGCATCTGTTGCTGGAACTGCGGTGGGACAAAAAATAACTGATAAAATTAAAGGCGAGAAACCACCGGTTTCTGCGACAATCAAACAAGTTATATCAGAAATAGCTCCAACAAAAGAAACTCAACGTGCTATGATAACAAAAACAAAAAATCTTTTATCACCAAAGGGCGAGCAGATTAAACAAAAGTTAATATCTAAAGTAACAGCGCCGCAATGAAATTATGTTATCTAATAAATAAAAAATGTCTGTCACAAATTATCTCGATTTAACAAAAACGTATGACAAGGACAACACCGTAACAGAATTTGAATATATTGAGTATCTCGACGAAAATTCTAATGAACCAAATAAAACTGGTGTTAGAACATTTATTACCCGAGATGAAGATGTGTTTTTATTACCTCACAAGGCAGTATTGGAAGTTCGCGGACAGATGTGGCAATTGCAGCTGGAACAGAAGTAGCTCTTATAAATAATGGCTGGTGTTTAAAAGTGCTAGATATCAGCTGGCCAATCAAAATGTTGAGGATATTTCGAACCACCTACAAGTTGCAAGTACAATCTTAAATACTATTTCGTTTTCTGATGATTACTCTAGATCAACTGCAACTAACATGATGTGGTTGAAAGATACTGGAAGTGGTGCAATAATTCCTGCGTCAGATGAACTTATTTCAAAAGGTGTTTTAATACACGGAGCTGATGCTAATGCAGATTTTCCAATTGTAAGAAATTTTCTTATTGCTAATGCAGACGCGCTATGTATAGCCGCACCAGCCGCAAACGCTAATCAAGACGCTACAAGAGTCTCACTTACTGCAGCTTGTAATAATCTGGGTATAGCACCACCAGGTGCAGCTGATGACGGTGTTGCAATGTTTAATTTAGTTATTAACACAATTGGATTTCGAAATAGACGTTACAATGAGGGTCATGATAAGAGAAAGGCACTTGCAGCAGGATCACGTCAGATTACAATGACGCTGCCGTTAAGTACAGTATTTGGATTTTGTCGCGATTATAATAAAGTATTTCGTGGAGTTCAACATACACTTATTTTAGATCGGGCAGAATAAAATGATTGTTTATTTAGAGCTGGCGGAGCTGATGTACAGTTTATCATAAATAAACTTGCGCTATGGATGCCCCGAATAACTACATCAATCACTAAAGTGTCAGAATTAAATGATATGCTGCAAAAACATACAAACAAAATTTATTTTCAGCAACATAAAATATATCAAACAGATGTTCCAAATACTACCGACTACACATGGCGAGTCACAACAACATCAAGCGAACAACTGCCGAGGCAATTATTTGTTGTATTTCAGCAACAAGCGCGACGTGGCAACCAACAACAAAATAACGCAATATTTGATAATGCCGATGTTAGACGAATATATGCAATATTTGATAATGCCGATGTTGGACGAATATATGCTAGACTAAATTCAAAGCAATATCCAGAACGAGCTATAGAATGCAATTTTACTGATGACGCTAATAAAAATGTTACTAGACCTTACATGTGCCTGCTCGACGCAATACAAAAATATCAGGACGTTGGAGATGGATCTCAGATATCAGTAGAGGAATTTCGTACACTTTACCCAATATTTCATTTTGATGTTAGTAAACATAGCGAGCGAGCTGTCGACAGCACAGCCGATATTGAAATTACCTGGACATTAGGAGCAGTTCCAGTAGCACAGTTGTACGTGTACGCGTTAGTGATCAGCGACAGATCTGTTACAATTGACTCTGTCGGAGGTAAAATGACGATAGAAGTTTGAAAAACTTTGAGTTTAATCTGTAACTTTAATATAAGATGACAAAATATATTGTAAAAGAAATACATTTGACTGATGGTCAAGTTCAAAAATTAGCAGCTGCTGTTGCAAAACAGAGGTAGGTATCATTAAAAGTCGACAGCAATAAAGTCGCGGGTATTTTAACAAAATTAATGTTAACCAAAAAACAAGTAAATAAGTCTGACCGCGGCAAACCTTTTGTTTTAAATTTAAGTGCCACACAAATAACTACGATGGCAAAAATTGGCGGCTTCTTCGGTCCGGCACTATCGGTAATGGCCAGAACGTTAATGCCTAAAATTTTGCCGTTGTTAGGTACATTAGGACTAGCAGCGGCGTCTGGAGCAGTATCTGGTGCAACGAAAAAGGCAGTTGAGGGCAGTGGAATCGTTCGCGGTGGTATTGTTGGCAGTGGTATAAAGAAAATTTTCGTTTAATTTTTTAGTTTAATGTTTCGTTTAATTTTTTAGTTTAATGTTTCGTATGAATGTCGATGGTAACAAAATTTCCAATTTCTTAGTTTAATTTTATGTGACTGATAAATATAATGCCACGACGAAGAAAAACAACAAAGAAAAAAAAGACACCGCGACGTCGAAGAACAACCAAAGGAGGATTTATTCCAATAGCTCCACTTTTAGCGGGACTAGCGGGAAGTATACTACCAAATCTGCTGGGAATAGGACGAGGACTAACATTACCGGGAACGAGACGTTGAAACGTCTAGAGATAAAATCTCCTGCGACGTTGAAAACGTCTGCGTTAAGTAACTTTGATAAACTTGATCAGCTAAAATAAGTAAACAATTTCCACGGAGTTTATTCCAAAGATGAACTTGCCAACATCTCAGATGTTGGTTCCTCCGTGATAAATATACAAGATTTCGATGACGGATCTGGTACGCATTGGGTAGCAGTTTATAATAACAATTATTTTTACTCGTTTGGACTTCTTCCAAGTGACGCAATAAAAAAATATATGTCTAGAACGCTAACGAAAGTAATTAATTACTCGTCCAATCAACTTCAACCTATTGGAACATCAGCTTGTGGATATTATTGCGTGATGTTTATAAAACAGATGTCAGCGAGTTTGAAGAACTCTGCCTCAGATTTTTTAAAATTTATTTTACAATTTGACAAGCATCCTTCTTACGCCAATGATGAGATTGCAATTAATTTTTGTAAAGCCTGCCTAGAAAATCTCTAGAGTTTTTCCCAATTTTATCTAAATTACAAATATTTAATGTCAACATATTGTCTCAAATGTAAAACTAAAACAGAAAATATCAATGAAACAACAGAAAAAACAAAGAACAACAGGATGATGCTGAAAAGTATTTGCGCAATCTGTGGAAAAAGAAAAAGTATGTTTTTAAGGAAATTGTCCGGAGCCGGATGTACTGACGTTGTCAGGGAAGTTATTTTAGTAGACAACTGAAAGTTATTATTGTAAATCTGAAAACAATTATTATTATAAATCTGAAAATATATAATGATATGCAAGTGCGACTCTGATAGAGATTTATGTCTCGAGCAAAATAAAATTGTCACATACTGTCAACAATGTAACAACAGAGAAATAATTGGAACAGGTATAGATATACATAAAGTAATTGGCAAATCGCCGAAACCAAAAGGTTGTTGGACATTGCCAGGCCATAAATACACTGGACCTTATAATCCGCTTGATAAACAACTAGATGAAAATGATAATCCGCTGCCAGGACAAGAACCTTACAATCAAGTTAATGCAATAGCAATGCGCCATGATATCTGCTAATGTGATCACGAAAACTCAAAATCAGACTATGATAAGGTAATGTTAGACGAACTTCGTGAAATGGAACCAAAGGGATTAAGAGAAAGGGTTGACCGAAAGTTGGTGCAGGGTTTTATTGGAGCAAAATATAAACTTGGACTCGGAGAGTCTGGGCTTGGAAAGCCTCGTGTTGGACAATTGTATGATGATCTGGCAGCTGAATTACACAAACCTAAAAAAACGTTTCCGCGACGTAAAGTTGTCGCAAATGCCGTTGACTATATCTGGGCGATAGATTTAGTTGATGTGTCAAATCTAGCTGAATTTAATGATAATAAGAGATATCTTTTTAATGTTATAGATGTTTTTAGTAAATACGCGTTTAGTGTTCCAGTTTCAGATAAGACAGGAACGTCGATAGCTGATGCGCTAAAACAAATAATAACAACTACAGAAAGAAAACCAAATAGAATCTGGACTGATCATGAAGCAGAATTTTTTAATAAAAAGATCGAGCAGTTTTTGTTCCAAAATAATATAAAAAAATATGTTGCAGGAAGTGAAGGTAAAAGCGTTGTCGTCGAGCGATCTAATCGTACACTAAACGACAAAATTCATAAGTATTTATCAGCTAAAAATACAAATAAATATATTGATAATTTACAAAACATTGTTCACGAATATAATAACACGAAACACCGAACCATTAAAATGTCGCCAAACGACGCAATTAAAAATCCGATATTAGCAAATGAAGACATGTACCGCAGACATAAATTTAAAGTTGGTGATCGAGTTAGAATTTCTCTGGCAAAAAAGATAAAAACATTTGAAAAAGGATTTACTCCGAACTGGAGCGAAGAAGTATTTGTTGTTGATAAAGTACTTTTAACAATACCTGTAACATATGCGCTAAACGATTTATTGGGTGAGCCTATAACAGGTAGTTTTTACGAGCAGGAACTTCAGAAAACTTCCCAAGACTTATTTGTTATTGAAAAAGTTATCCAAAAGCGCGGTGATAAAAGTTTAATTAAGTGGAGAGGATACAGCGATAAATTTAATAGCTGGGTACCAACTAAGTCGATACAAAATTAGAATTTTCCCAATTTTGTGTAATAATGTTATTATAAATTTGTTCATATTTCACAAGTACAGATTTACATTTGATAGTTTTACATAACGAAATTAAATGTAATTTTCTTGCATTATCAACTGGCATTAAATTAAATATTTTAACAAAAATAAAATCATATTTTATATTTCTTTGGTGACCAGTTATTTTCAAATTTAAAAAAGGTTTGATAAACTGCCAAAATATTTGTTGCTCGGTAACTGTAAAATTAAATTTTATTATTTTTTTAGCAATGTGATACTTAACATTATAACGTCCAGTTGTCGGTCTGCTGTATTTTTTTTCTGTCAGCGACAGTAACTATTTCATCATCGGACTCGTTGTTGTACAAAATATCATCTTCGCTATAGCTAGAAAATTTGTCGTTAGTGATTGGTAAAATTGAAAAAACCTTAGAAATTCCAGTGGGAATTTTCGGAGATTTTCTAGGTAATTTTGTGGCGATATAATCTTCTGAATATCTATCAGCAAGTCTTTTCATCAAGTTCATATTATGATATACTTTTATCTAATTTATAATAATAATGGCCAGCGAAACGAAATCTCCCGATGTTAAATATCATCAAAAAGTTAATATATTAAATTATAGAGAATTAGCCGAAGCAGTTCGAAAATGTCTGTCGGGTTATAGTGCTTATTCTGTTGGCGTTATTGTAATGCAGGGCGAAAATGATGAAATTCTCCTAACAGCAGCAGAAAAAAATAAACTTAATGATAGTGCTTTTATAACATTAAAATTTGATCGCAATGATGTTTTGGTGTTTGCCCACAGCTGTCTTACTAAGACAGAATTACGAAATATAATTAATCATCATATCTGAAACTAAATCTATCAAATGTTGACATTGACGTTGCTGATCTTCTTTTACCATCAGCTATTTTTTTTATTCTAGCTGTATTAATTTTAAAGTGTTTTGCAGCAGCTGTCATTGATTTAAATTTCATTTTTTCACAAGTTTCAAGATTTATTGAAATTATTTGTCTAGCAGGATTTTTTAAATTATTAGCACCATCATCTCCGCGTCTAATATTTTCTTTTAGTGTTACTAAGTCCAAATTTTCAACTCTATTATTAAATTTAATGATGTTAATATGATCAATAACTAAATCATCTGGAATAGCGCCATTAAAAATTTCATAAACAAACCTATGTGATTTATAAGTAATAAAATCTGTTTTAATTCCTCTAACTTTTATAAGCAAACTTTTTTATTTTTTCTTCTTCGAATAATTCCTTTGTCATTAGCTTCGTATAGATCAAATACTGGGTGAGGTTGATACTCATTTTGCAATGATAAATTTTCAATATTGTCATCGTTTATTGAGTTATTTACCCTATAGACTCGCTGTCCTTCTGGAATGTCCTCGCAAAACAAACTATAAATAAAATCTTTTCTGAACATTTCGGTGATATCTGTATCATCACCTTTTACTGAAATTATCATTCCAGCTGGTGTTGGTTTTCCTACAGATTTCTTAGATTTTATGTTAATAACTGAACCAAGTGCATTTCCAGCATATAAGTTGTACTTTGGGTGAACATGATAAGTTTCTTGCTCTTCCGCTGTCATTCTGATATATCTCAAAATTTCTGTCATTATACTATAGGGATTTTATATCTCTAATTGAAAAATAAGTATAACAAAAATCAATTAAATATAAAAATACTATATATAATGTTAAAATTGCGCGATATTGCTAAAAAGAGCATTATCAAAACAGAAAAAATTGCTACAGCATTCTCAGGATATGACAACAGTTACAAATTTGATGATCAAAATGTTTTAGCAAATTTTAACTCTACAAATTTATATAATCTTTTACAACCTGTTGTATCTAGGGAACTTGCAGCTCACAAAAGTATCAAGCTAATAGTTCAGTATCATATGATTTTATCAAAGTTACATGTAATCGAAAAAGATATATTTGATATAATCTTTGAAAATACAAGTTTCGACAGCGACATTTCAGAACCATATTTAACAGCTAAATCACGAAAAATATTAACTGGAACAAATATTGCCACAGTCGCCGATGAAATACACCAAGAAATAAATAAAAAATTGGAGGAATTTACTTCATCTGGGTCAGGTTGGAAATTTGAAATGATAAAGGAAGTTTTAATTCATACAGCAAACTATAACGTACTTCGAGGTAGCGGTGTTAATAGCGTTGGGTACGTTGATCTTCCAAAAAAAATTAAAAACAAAAAATGCTGTATAAATGTCAAAAACAACGACGATCAATGTTTTCGTTGGTCAATTTTGTCGGAGAGACATCCACAGAGTGACCACAGTGATAGAATTGAAAAGTATTTGTCATACAATGACGAACTAGATTTTAACAGAATAACTTTTCCAGTGGCAGAAAATCAGATACCAAAGTTTGAAAAACAAAACAATATTTCAGTAAATGTTTTCGGACTAGATGAGCGAGAAAATGTTTACCCAAGGTATATTTCAGAGACTGCTCCACAAAAGACAATAAATTTATTATTTTATAAAGGACATTAAGTTTGGATAAAAAAACTTTAACGGCTTAGTTGGCGGACAGTATAATAAAAATAGAAAAAAGAAATATTTCTGTTACAGATGTTTGCAGGGTTTTTCTAAGAATGAGAAACTACAGGAATATATTAAATACTGTGTCAACGTTCAGAGAATAACTATGCCAAGCGAAAAAGAAAAAGTCTTAAAATTTAAAAATTATGATCATAAGCTAATTATACCTTTCGTTATTTATGCGGATTTCGAGCGCCTACTCGTTCCAGTGGCTGGCGCTGAAAATAATCCTAATAAATCGAGTACAAGAAAAATACAGCAACATGTTCCTTGCGGAGTAGCTTATAAAGTAGTTTGTTGCGTCGACGATAAGTTTTCATGTCCGATTAAGTTATATAGATGTAAAGATAGTGAATCTGAAAGTCCGGCGGTATGGTTATTAAAAAATCTGATAGATGGTGTTAATAAAATTTCTAACAAATTATTTAAGACAGCTCCAATGAAAATAACATCTAGGCAACAGCTTGAATTTAACGAAGCAGTTAATTGTCATATTTGCGAAAAATCTTTAGTAGACTCAAACGGAGTCCGTAATAAAGTGCGCGATCACTGTCATCTGACCGGTCAGTATCGTGGGGCAGTTCATAATAATTGTAATTTAAAATTTCATGCACCAAAGTTTATTCCTGTCGTTTTACATAACTTTCGCGGTTATGATAGTCATATCATTGTAGAAGCTTTTGGTAATGAGGAAATTAAATCTAAACTAGAACTAAATAATAAGATAAAATGTATTCCAAATAATTTTGAAAAGTATATGTCAGTTACTCTCGGAAAATTACGTTTTATTGACAGTCTGCAATTTATGGCAGCATCATTAGATGAGCTCGTAAATGGTTGTAGCACTTTTAATAATCTGCAAAGTTGCTTTGGTGATAAATTTAATCTGCTGGCAAGAAAAGGTATCTTTCCGTATGAGTATCTCAACGACTGGAGCAGATTTGATGAAACTTCTCTGCCTGACAAAGATAAATTGTACTCGCAGCTCAAAAATGAAGATGTGTCAGACGATGAATACAAATATGCGCAAGATATTTGGAATAAATTTAGTTGTAAAACATTTGGTGATTATCATGATATATATTTGAAAACAGATGTTTTATTACTAGCAGATGTTTTTGAAAGTTTTCGTCGGGTAAGCTACAGCAATTACGGACTAGATCCTTGTTGGTATTATTCTGCTCCCGGACTGTCGTGGGACGCACTACTAAAAACAAGCAAAATAGAATTAGATCTCTTAACAGACGTCGATATGTTTAATTTTATTGAAAAAGGTATCAGAGGCGGAATTAGTGTTATAACAAAAAAAATATGCAGTAGCTAATAAAAAATATCTAAAAAATTATGATAAAAATCTCCCGTCGAATTATATTATTTATCTAGATTGCGTCAATTTGTATGGTTGGGCCATGTCAGAGCCAATGCCGTGCGGTGGATTTCATTGGATATCTCCAGATCAATTTCTTAAAGAAACTGAAAAAGATTTACCTAAAAAAAATTAACAATAATTTTCCCGATATTTCATATTTTATTGAAGTTGATCTGGATTATCCTAGTTCGTTGCATGATCTACACAACGACTACCCATTTTGTGAATAGTCGATGATGATAGATTACAGTTTACTATCACATGAACAACGAGCCATGACAACAGCAAAAAATTCCATTGTTAATAAGTTAGTTCCAAATTTGCTAAATAAAAGAAATTACGTGATACATTACAAAAATTTAAAACAAGCAGTAGATGCTGGACTAATTCTGAGAAAAGTCCAACGTGTGCTAAAATTTAATCAGTTGAGGTGGATGTCAAATTATATTGACTTAAATACTAAACGTCGTGCTGTGGCTAAAACCGACTTTGAGAAAAACTTTTTTAAGTTAATGAATAACTCGGTGTTTGGTAAGACAATGGAGAACATTAGAAAAAGAGTTTCTATCGAAATTGTAAATGATATAAGTCGCAGAAATAAATTAGTTAATGATGACGGTTTTGTCAGTATGAAAATATTTAATGAAAATCTTGTTGCAATACAACGACGAAAGACAGATTTAAAGTTAAATAAGCTGATTTATGTTGGTGCAGCTGTACTTGATATATCAAAGTGGCTAATGTATGATTTTCACTATAATTTTACTAAAAAGCAGTGGCCAGGTTCAGAGTTGCTATTTACTGATACAGATTCACTAGTTTATAATATAAAATGCGAAGATGTCTATGAGGATATTTATAACAATAAAAATTTATTTGATTTATCAGATTATCCGACTAGTAGTGGATTTAATGATAATACGAATAAAAAAGTTATTGGTAAAATGAAAGAAGAGTTTATGTTTGTGCCGGTGAGAGAGTTTGTTGGATTAAGGAGTAAAATGTACGCCGTTATTCTCGACGATAATAAACTTACAAAGAAAGCGAAAGGTATCCCTCGCGGATATGTGAAAAAGATGATGCATTTTAATGATTTTAAAACCGCGCTAAACAATAATGTCAGTTTTATTAAGACAAATGTCATTAGAACCAATCTTCATAAGCTCGAGACAGATACAATAATAAAACGTGGACTTAGCAATTTTGATGATAAAAGATGTTGTAAAGACGGAATTAATACTTTAGCACTTGGGCATTATAGAAGGAGATAATACCGTTCCAGCTTGTTCTGGAGATTGGTGCGAATGCACTGCATTGATTTTCAGACTGTCTGTAATAAAGCGCTGCTGGTGATTTTAGTTAGTTCGTTTTGTCTGTTAAGTGATTTCCAGGCGTATTAGTCTGTCTGTCTTTCTAAATCCGTACTGAATCTTTACAGGCTTGGTAAAAACCCACCTATTGATTTTCAGACCTGCCTATAACGTAAACAGCCGCTTCGTTTTTCTGTTTAAATAGACGGTAATATATTTTAGATTTCGTTTTTCTGTACAAATGTAGGATTTCAGATTAACGTTTTTCAGAATCAGAAAAATTAAATGCTATTCAAAATCAGAAAAAATAAAATGTTGTTATTCACAATCAGGTAACCGGTAAGTATATAGTAATTTCTCAAACATATATATGTAATCGGATTTCATAGCTCAGTGCAGGAATATTGGATTCTCGTACCGAAGGTCTGTGGTTCGATTCCCATCACTGGCATATGTCGGTGGGTATGGTTCTGGATTGCCAAAAATTTATTTTAATTGGGGGTGCGAATCCCAACAGAAAAAATACACTCTCCCACCATGTGCCGTCCAAAAATAAACAGCAGGGTGATGTGAGCTCGTGACCTTGTGACCTCACTGTAGGGTACCCACATAGGGGCATTCAGAAAGAATGTCGCCGGACAAAAAAAGTCTTATAAGGTGCCTGTGGACCATAAGACAGGTCTTTACACTGAAATAGACAGCCCTCTGAGTTTCGGTTTCGGATGTATAGGAATTCGCCTGGGGGATATATGCTTTGAGTCCTGAAATAGACTCTGAGTTTCTAAAGTTTCGTTTCGTTTAGGAATTCGCTGGGGGGTATGTCTATTGAAAGGGACTCTTAGGACCTTATGAGAAGGGACCCCAGTGGAATGGTAAATCGCTGCTGTTTATTTTTGTATAGCTTTAGAAATATCATTATTTCAAATAAAATAAAATATCAACCATATTGTCAATAAATGTCTGACCAACCTCTTATTCGTTCGTCATTTTCAGTTGCGAATAACCACACTGACCCATATTTTGGTGATATATAGTAACCAACTTTTTTAATACAGTCGCTTATTTTAGGTTTTATGCCAGTATAGCATGAGGCTGATTTTATTGAATCAAATCTCTTACAAAATTTGTTTGTTAGATCAAATCCAACATGTCTTATTGGATTATAATGATACATATTATATAATATTTCATTGTTCAGTATGAAATTTCTATCAAAAAAGGTTTATTCTTTCTCCGACAAATTTGGGGGTCTGGTCCAGAATCAGCTTTTGGTTGAGGATCAGCCTATTAGTATACTACTGTTATGAACTGAATGAGTGCGTTATTTGGAACACTGTTTAGAACACCAGAGTCAGGGTAACTACACAGCAAAGGGTGCTCCCAAGTATTTCTCGAATTGCTGAAAGGATGAAAAATACTTTATGATAAGATAGGACAATGAAAACTTATTGCTTAAAAAGTAGACAATTGTGTTTTCGCCTAACTAGAAAATGCTTAAGAGTTTAATGTTTTTTTCTGAGTTTATCGTGATATAAACTGCCAGCTGCCGAATCACACACCGTTTTTATATCGTTTTTAAGGCATGCAGTGTGTATGCCTTCCAGGTCAGTGTTTACATTAGTTACTTTGCACGTGACTATATTTATAGAAATTAGTATCAAGTAGTTCTCCAGTTGATACAGAAATAAACCCAATTGTGTCTGATCACATGGTTATTTTCTGATCAATGGAAATCTTCTCTTCTTTCATCATCTGATGCAACTGCAATTATTTTTTGATAACTTATCTAATACAATAGCAGTTCTATCACAAAACTTGAAGTTGTTTCATTAAAAGTAACTTAAACAATAAAGTAAATTTCAATACGTTGTGTAAGCAATGTTTTACGTTTAAGTTAATAATAATAATAAAATAAAATAGAGACAAACAGTCATACATATAATTATATTTTTTTAAAGGATATACAATTTATCAATTTTTAAAAAAAAAAAATTATTTATACAGTTTTATATAGTGCATTGGTGTTAAGGCCATTAGAATACAAAGAATCTAATTTATGAATTCAGTAAGTTTCTTTTATGAGTCTATTCATGTCTCAATGCACAATATCTACTGGCATGAAAGAAAAATCGAGTAGAGAGTGATTATTATTAGATCCTGTCATAATTAAATGTAAAAATCGAGTAGAGAGTGATTATTATTAGATTCTGTCATAATTATATGTATGACTGTTTGTCTCTATTTTATTTTATTATTTTACTGATTCAGGTTTCATTAGAACTCGTGTATCTTTTAGATCTTGTCAT
>JAECUM010032969.1:0-16017 GCA_016617855.1 Megalonaias nervosa | reverse complement strand
TGGTCGAGAGAAAGAATCGCCTGCAGACGACAGATTCACTTTAGTGGACAGGCGATGTCGACGCCCTCGGAATCGCCGAAGACCAAGAAGATAGCCCATACCACAGCCACAAGGGAATGCTGTGCAGGCAGCTCTCAAAGACAGATCGAGATCTGAGAACAAGGGAACGCTTACAGAAAGAAGCGATGAGGTGACTGATCTTCCACGGAGAACCTTGAAGAGGCCGGTCGTTACTGCTATGTCGTACGACGGGACGACACCCTTGTTGGATTTTATCATTCTCTTCGAGATGTGCTCAACCCTTAATTCTTGGACAGAGGAAGAAAAGAAACTGTATTTAGATGTCGCACTGAGAGGTCAAGCACAGCAATTGTTGGCAGTGCCTGAGAAGAAGTCGTACGCTGAATTAGTTGATGCTCTGAAACAGAGATTCGCACCCCCGAATCAGACCGGGTTATACAGAATTCAGCTAAGGAGTAGGATTCGCAAGAATTGAGAATCCTTACCAGATCTTGCGCAGGCTATACGATGGATTGCGACTTTAGCTTACCCTGAGGCGAGTTTCCTTTTGGTCGATACACTCGCTAAAGAACAATTCATTGATGCCCTGGACGATTCTGACATGCGCTTATAGGTACAACAGGCGAGATCCGCTAGGATTAACGATGCGGTACAGATAGCTTTCGAGTTAGATGCTTTCGCTAGAGCTGAGCTATAACGACAGGAGGGAAAAAGCATGTCCGTGGCGTGTCGGTGCAGGAAGAGGAACAAGGGCCAGCGATCAGAGAACTGAGAGAGCAAATGATGGAGCTGACGAGATTGGTCGCTGAACTTACGACTGAATTAAGGAGTACCAAGCAATCGAGGAAAGTCACAGAGCGATGCAGAAACAGAAACTATGACGAACTTGTTTGTTACGGGTGCGGCCAGCTGGGACATTTCAAGAAAGACTGACCTGCTAAGAAGTCATGTAAGAATGGTTCTCAACCGACCCCACAGTCGAAGGGTCGCATGAGATACGACAGAAACGAGAGGCAGAGACGCAGGAGGAATAAAGTTACTGATCGACTTGGAAACCGATCGTAGGATGCTGACGTCGGGTTGTATGTAGCAGGCACCATTGAAGGGACTGGTGTCGATCTCCTGATTGATACAGGTTCTACCGTAACTATCATATCTAGAGAAGTCTATAGGAGGATCAAATCGGAGAAAAGACCAAAAATGATTCCTGTGAGAGGGAAAGTTAGACTCGCAGACGGTAGACCTATGTCGGTCGACGGGAAGGGACTTTTCGAAATAAACCTACGTGGTTTTCGTCGACGACATAAAATGCTGGTTGCTGACATCCCAGCAGAGGGAATACTTGGATTAGATTTTCTCAAATTTAATTCGTGTCTACTCGATGTTAATAAGAGTCGCCTTTCTATCGGCAAGGAGAATTTACCTTGTACGTTTAAATGACAAGTAGGATGCGCCAGAATAATTGTCGCTGAGACAGTGATGCACAAAATGATCGTTCCAGGAAAATCTGACAAGCTGTCGTCTTCAGCAGTGCCGGAAATTGGAGTGATAGAGCAGTATCAGAAGTTTGGAAAGCGCTACGACATCTTAGTCTCGAGAACGCTAGTCAGATCCGGGGAATGGAATTTGCGCGTGCGGATACTGAATGAAACTGCAGATAGCCAGACGCTCTAAGCTGGGACAAACATAGCTGTCTTAGAAGAAGTTGGAGAAGTCGTCGACTTAGATAGGAGTGCGACCGTTCGTTGTCTTCAGAATAAGGAGTCGCAGCCTCGAGTACCGACCCATTTGAAAGAACTGACTCAGGTATTAAAAGAATCACTCCCTGAAGAACTGAAAGGCAAGGATTGGAGTGTTGCGACTGATGTGCCAGTAGCTGTGATACAGACGTCTTGTGGCAGCGATGAATTCGCCGAGGCTCAGAAATCCGACCAGGATGTCGCAGTTGTGATGAGCTGGGCGGAAAACAAGAAACGACCACCGTGGGAAGAAGTTCCCAGATATGGCGTGCTGGTGAAAAGCCTCTGGAGTCAGTGGGACCAGCTAGAGATCAAGAACGCCATATTCTGTCGCAGATGGGAGTCGCACGATAGTGGAGAAATTCACAGTCATGCTATTATTCCACGAGAAAAGAGAAATTATATTCTACGCATGGCGCACGACTCGCGAAGTGGAGGACACCTTGGCATCAGAAAAACTCTACAGAAGATCAGAAAAGAGTATTGTTGGGTCAGACTACAGAAAGATGTGCAGCTGTGGTGCCAGAGATGTGAGGCCTGTGCGAAGCGAAAGTCCCCAGGACAGAAAAGGCGAGCTCCAATGCAGTTGATTGCGTCAGGGGTTCCAATGGAACGCATAGCTGTTGACATCTTAGGGCCACTTCCGAAGACCAAAAATGGAAACGTTCATATTTTCGTGATTGCCGACTACTTTACAAAATGGACTGAGATATTCCCAATGCCTTGTCAGGAAGCTACAATTGTCGCAAAACTGATAGTAGAGGAAGTCGTCACACGTTTTGGTGTACCACGACAGATTCACATGGATCAAGGTCGACAGTTCGAGAGTGAGCTCTTTCGTGAAATGTGTCGACTCTTTGGAATCGAGAAAACTAGGACCAGTCCGTACCATGCGCAAGGCGACGACATGGTGGAAAGATGAACCGAACGCTAGAGGACATGCTATCAGCTTTCGTCGAAGAACGACAAAGAGACTGGGACGAGCACATCCCATACCTAGCGATGGTGTACGGCTCTGCAGTGCATGAAACCTCAGGTTATACTCCCAATTTCATGATGATGGGAAGGGAAGCAGACTTACCGTTAGATGTTGTGTTTGGAAAACCACCTGATCAACGTTATAATAGTTTGCATGAATGGATTCAATCATTGGAAGGAAGATTAGAAATTTCACATCGTTTCTCCAGAGACAACTTGCAGTGCAGCATGCGGCGACAGAAGCGCTGTTATGATAGTAGGACCAAATGGGAGAGATTTCAGGCAGGCGATCTTGTCTGGTTGTTTTCGCCGAAAACAAAATGGGGAATTTAGCCGAAATTACAGACATGGTGGTATGGGCCCTACGAAATCATTGACAGGTTGAGTGACGTAAATTACAGAGTTAAATGCGGTAGATATAGGAAGCCCCTCATAGTCCACGTGGATCGCTTGAAGAGGTATCAGGGACGTAATGAAGTCGCTAAAGGAGCGAGGGAATTGGACTCTGAGACTTCGGAATGTATGGATAAGGATCAAGGGAACGACGACCATGATGATACCAGTATTGTTGCGCCTTACCACATCGACACCATGACAGAATTTCTCTCAGTGAACAACAGCGACAATGGAGAGACAAGAACAGCTGGAGATGAGCGACCTAAGAGACAGAGGAAACTACCCAAGAAATTGGAAGAATTCTATGTGAACTTTGCTAATCTGGAACAGTGAAGCAAATGCGTTCAGAACATTCCCAAGTGTAATTCGAATAAGCAACTGCGCTTGATTAGAATTGTTTAGCGCAGCATCCAATCAGATGCAGAGTTACAATTTTGTGCCAATCATTACCATGGACATTTATACTGAACATTAATTCTTTTGTGATTACTTGATATTGTGTTTTCATGTGATTTAACTGTGATTTAAGTGATTTTATTTATTTGCTTATTTTCTTTCTTGACCATTCGTATGTGCGTGGAAGCACATAATAGTGGAGGCGTGGGTTGTGTAATGAGGAAACCCCATGGACTTCAATTTTCGTTTCGTTATTTAATATTTCGTTTCGTTAAAGTTTATGTTGTGATTTTAAATGTTTGGCGGGCTTTGTAGTGCCATCTATCGTCTTAGTTTTGGGTCACGTGTTTCCGCCTGGGTATATATACGGACCAACTGTGGCTGCTACGGTGGTGATGTGTTAGGAAGCGGTATAGAGTGAAGACGTCCCCTGCAGTGTAGCAGTATAACCACCCCGCCAGAGCGAGCACACTTGGTCGTACTTCGTTGGACAGGAGAGAGCCAGGCTAGGGAATCAGAACAATGCATGAAACGCAGAGGTCTTGCGGTAATACACGTTTACGACTGAGGATAACTCTTCTTTCATCATTTCGCACTGTCGTCTCTCTCTCTGTCGATCTCGATCGGATAATGACGCGACTCTGCGACACAGTCGGCGCCATGGCGACAGCCCTGCGACCAAGTCGCTGACCAGAAGAAGACCAGTCGGCGACTCGGCGACAGCCCTGCGACCAAGTCTATGACCAAGACTGCGACAGGTCTGCGACCAGTCGGCGACCCTGTGACAAGTCTGCCACCAGTCAGCAACCAGAGGAAGACCAGTCGGCGACTCGGCAACAGCCCGGCGACCAGAAGAAGACCCAGTCGACGACATTTGCGACAAGTCTGCAACCAGTCGGCAACTCTGTGACCAAGACTGCGACCAGTCTGCGACCCTGAGACAAGTCTGCGACCCAGTCGGCGACCGCAACCAAGACTGCTACAAGTCTGCAACTAGTCGGCGACCAGAGGAAGACCCAGTCGGCGACTGCGACCGAGACTGCGAGAAGTCTGCGACCAGTCGGCGACCCTGCCACGAGACTGCGACCAAGTCGGCGACCCTGCGACAAGTCGGCGACACACAAGAAGCCAGGAATAACACGGTATCCTGCTGGGGTAGAAATCTGTCACACTCTGGAGTGCCAGTCCTCAGACGGATTCAGCGTGGTATCACTCCATATACAAGACCTGTCCTAAAAAACCCGAGATAGCGAGACTCGGGGCAGTGTAGCCGAGGGAATGTTCCGCTACAGTATTTCGTGATAATCGTTTCTGGACAATGGTGTGTGCAGAGCTATTTACGGCTGCTGACTGGTGCGACACTCTTAAGGTTTAACAGTCACCGCAAATAATCTAGTAACTAGTGTAACTATATATATATATATATATATATATATACATATATATATATAATATAATAATAATACATATATATATATATATATACACTTATATATATATATATATATACGTAAATGACGAAGTAAATTTTAGAGGTCGAGAATTTACTTTCTGGTGATAAGTTTAACATTTCTTAATTTATTCTGCGGAGGTCAAATATGTGTAAAGTGTTGAAAAAATGTTTCAATATAACTTATAATTAGATAACAAGAGAATTGTTATGTAACTGTAACTCTCTCTCTCTCTCTCTCTCTCTCTCTCTCTCTCTCTCTCTCGTTTGCTGTCTTACAGGGATCGCGTAATCACATGTATGAATGGACTGATAGTGTTGATGTTGCTGGACAAATGGGTCGTCTATGTACTGAATATTAAAGCATTGTACAAGAAGAGTCTCTATTAGTGAACAGTACGTCAGTGCATCCCCTCAAAGAACTCTCCATGCACTTCTGGACACTTTCTCAGTCTGATTAAGCAATTATTTAATGCCATTTTCCCCCTTAACTTTTAGTATGTTCATGCACTGGAAAACTGCACTTCAAGCCGCATGACGGCTTTCAAACGGTCTGGCCATCAGCGAATCCGTTATAATGGGATTCAGCCAAAACCACGTGGAGCAAACGCAAGGCTGTATGGAGCCTTTATAAACTGTCTCATAGTGCATTGTTATCAAGTAGAAGGATACCTCGGACACCAGTACGCGGACGGGTAGTTAGGTAGAGTTCCACGATTTCGGACAACACTTTGGAGCCATAAAAATATCCAGTGAGTAGCACAGGTACCTGGACGACTGGGATAAGTGCATCGAAAAATAATGCGCATAGAACTCTTTTGAGATTCCGACTACGTAGAGCGACGTTTGCGGTCTCTGCTAGTTTTCTGCGGTCCAAACTTATTATTTTGTTTTCAGTCTGACTAAAAAGGTAAATCAGTGATTTATCACATGTGAGAATATCATTCGAATGTCTCTTGTCACTATTTTCATAGGTGTTTGGTGACTTCAACTGGAGTCTGTTTTTCATTAACCCTCAATAAGTGCCGGGACCATTCTGCACAAAACCTTTCTGAGCTTCAAATGATTCTTGAATATATTACAAACAGCTGACGAATTAATGTCTGTGATAATATATGAATATCGAACATATTTATCAATTGCCCCCTGGAATCAGGCCACAATTAATAATTCCGTTTCAGTACCCACGAATGTAGTCCCAGTCTATTTTTAGAGCATTTTTCCTGTCTCCTTTTAGTGGTGATACAAGAGTTAGATTTAGGCATTCTTGGTATGGATTTAAAGGCAATTGTTTATTCTTTAGAATATGAGCTTATGGTGTGGTTGTCTGTGTGTGTTTCAGCGACAGTATACAGTGAGTAATAAGGTCTTGGTGATGATCTGGAAGTGAAATCTGTGTTCCATTGCACGCTGGTTTGTTTACAGTCCCCCTTTCAAAAAAAAAAAAATAATAAAAAAAATGCCGGTGAACCTTTGACAAGAACTTTACCGTGAAGCCATCTTTGAAGGTAATTTAGATTAATATATGATTTGTATTGATTGTCACACAGTGGAAAGTTCGGTACTGAAAAACAAATGTAGAGAATATATAGTAAAATTAATTGTGTCCTGTGTCCCCCTTCACAGCAGCCACTTTCCGCCTCTCGCCAATCGCAGACAACGCTCTTCCATGACTTGAATCATCTTCCATGGATTGGCGACGATTTTAAACAGATACAACCACTAAAGAATTGTAGGTATGGTTTAATACAAGTTGGAGAGTATCTTAGGAGCGCCCGGACTATACAGTATGCTCTTTGCACGGTATAATAATTGTTCTCCTTCTCCGATATTTTTAACTTAAAGTTATTTGCCTATTTTAAGTCACTCGCATATATCTGCACATGTCTAGCGTGCTGCACGTGCAGCTGAAGATTATTCTATATAACGTTTGTTTTGTATATCGATCAGTATTAAATTTATTGACAATTTTAAAGAAACAAAAACCAAACGAAACCAAATAAAATAAACCCCAACAAACTATTCAGATATTTTCTAATATATCCAGTCGTATGTCTATCATTAGAATTCTTCATATATGAAGATAAATGCCAGTTTTGAACGAATATCTTCAATAATATAGTTGGAACATTCTGAAGACAGCATTTTTAAGAGTTTTTTACTTCAGGCTTCATAAAACTATTTTGCCCTAATGTAGATAGGTTCACGTGCTTTTCTATGTGATGTAATTCACTTCGTTTTATTGATGGACATACATTATCATGCAATTTGTACAGACCTTTCACATTCTGAAAGTTTTCTTTGATGATACACGATTTATGTGGTGGACAAGAAAAATAATCTTTGCCACGTACGTGGAAAAGGGCAGGAATTGTGACCGTCTGTGAGTAAGATTTGTTTCCTATTTTCAACACATTGGAATCTTTTCTTCTTAATGTGAAGGGGTCCATATTGGGTCTTACTGATAAATTTTCTCAGCGGCTGACTTTTGAAATATTATTGGCGTGCAATTTGATTCTCGCGTTGCTCTGTGAGTTCTTCGCCATAAGAAACTTGGACACACACACACACACACACACACACACACGATAGTATAAACGCATACATTTATGTCTGGTTCAAAAGATGGGGGCAGGTTTAATATCAGCGGTGTGTGATATGTTTGTATTGTCGTCTTAAATTCTAAATTTGAGATACATTGATGATTCTTTAGGTTATTGTGAGTGTTCGGTGTTGATAACTTTGACTTTTTCAAGCCGGACAAGTTAATCGACAGGTATCATTCGTCATACAAAGTCATTCTCACTGGACTCTATACAGTTGATATAGAAAATAAGTGAAGGGAGATAATCGTCGATGTATCGTAATCCAGTTAAAACTTTTCACGCAGTTGTGTGTCACAACCTACATTTCGTAAAACTAGTTATTTTGTAGTCCGTGTGGTTCTCACACGAGCATTGTTTGGGTGGTGGTGGTGGTGGGGTTTGGAGAAAATTAGCAAGAAATTTGAGAGCTCTTTACAAAGCATCTAGAAGTAGTACAAATTCCAGGGAACAGATTGTTGCGTCTTGTTGGACCTATCTAGTATCCATCCAGCTAAAACACTCGCAAAGGCACTGGAGGTACAATAGCTGATGTTAGAACACATCTGGAGGTGCCATAGATGATGCTAGAACACATCTGGAGGTACCATAGCTGATGTTAGAACACAACTGCCCTTTATCGAGGTACCTCAGTGGTTAACGGCGTTTATGCATACCAACAAGTTTATGCAAAATAATTTAACATAGCATTGATGTGTGTCTGATGTACATCATTAAACTCTAGGCCCAGTTCCTCAAGCGGACCTAATGTTAGAGCTCAGCCGTCATTTTATCTCAAAAAAAACCAAAAAAAAAACAAAAAAAAAACAGTTAAAAAAAATTAAAGCGTGCTGAGTATTAAGAATTCTGATGACATGGAGGGTTAGTGTGATACTAATCGACATAATATTAGTTAGCTTGGATACTAATTTGTGTTTAAATTTATCCTTATTTACATAATATTAGATAGCTTGGATACTAATTTGGGTTTAAACTTATCCTTATTTACATAATATTAGATAGCTTGGATACTAATTTAGATTTAAATTTATCCTTATTTACATAATATTAGATAGCTTGGATACTAATTTAGATTTAAATTTATCCTTATTTACATAATATTAGATAGCTTGGATACTAATTTGGGTTTAAAATTATCCTTATCTACATAATATTAGATAGCTTGGATACTAATTTAGATTTAAATTTATCCTTATTTACATAATATTAGATAGCTTGGATACTAATTTGGGTTTAAAATTATCCTTATTTACATAATATCAGGCTGAAGAACACAACTCATATTGCTATTCACGTTCCTTTTAACAAACAATTCTCTAACAAAAAATAATCTTTGTTATATTTTCCAACAGTTTCTCTGTATGTCACAACCGAATTTAACATTTGAAAATTATTGGCGAAAATATTGTGGTGATTTACTTTTAAAATCATTGTAGCAGGGGTGTAATATCTAAAGGAGATAATTTGCAAACATGTTTAAATCATTTACTTAAATTTGAGTTGCCTCCCTTGAAATATAAAGTTGACCTGAAAGGTCAGTGGAGCTATACTTGGTTACTTATTTCAGTAAGCCCATAAAATTTGGTACTATTAGTAATACAACTACTTTTTGTAGAAAAGGACACTGTGTCATACGGCGTGCGTGCGCGCGCGCGCGCGCGCGCGTGTGTGTGTGTGTGTGTGTGTGTGTGTTGGGGGGATTTAAATGCCTGAAGCCGAACATGCAAGAAAAATAATGTAGGTAAAAATCGAGTTTCAGATGCTAGAAAATAAATTTTACTTAACGTACTATAATGGGGGTATAGAAGTTGAAACATACAGTTTCATTGGTCATGATCTCAAAACATAACCTATGCCAAATATAAAGGGCGAGATTTAATTGAAACACGAAGAAATTATGAATCCTACATGGACATGAACAATGCTTATTTGTCACTATTAGGACTGTAATTGGACAAGGGGTTCCGAGACTCTGAAACCCCATGCCTAAACAAGATATCACCAAACCACTAATCAATCAGAAGGAAACTCATTACCAACGTAATTTTAACTGGGTACAGAAAAGTATATCACATCGGAAATAGGGTGATCAGCTACAAATAAAGGATGCACATCTAACAGAGTCCCCAGGGCTACACAGGTCTCTAGAGGAGTCCCAAAATGCATAATACATTAGCAAAACACACTCACAAAAAGGGCGATGATGGTGGTGGTGGTGTTGAAGATATTGCAGTAACAAATACTAACGCGCATATTGTTATACAAGTACACAATGATGCACACAACATTCAGAGAATTGCACTTAATCTACATTTATTAGGGGATGTAAATACACAACTATATCTAATTTAATCCTTCTATGACCCGCGCATGACAAAAACACAGGAGTTACACAAAGGTAACTAATTTACTCCATCTAGGGCCCGTCCCATGACAAAAACACAAGAGTATAAAATGCAAACAACGCACTAACAGAATGCACTTTGCATAAAACGGGGACAAGAGTTTATATACTTCTATGTCAGTATAATTCTAGACTGAGTCCCTATCACAGAAGTAGGAGACATCAATGAAAGGTAAAAGGTAGAGCAATACCTCCTACCGTAGAAGCTTGGGTTATCCTCCACGGCGCGCACGAGGACTAAAGTGAGGTGCAGCCGAGTTCAGTACAGTCCTCGGTTCAGCATAATCATGCTTTGCACAGCGAAAGGTCATCGATTATATGCGAAGCCAGATCGTGCTTTCTGCGTACCCGTCAGTGCATAGAATAAGTTAAGGAGATTGGTTATCATGACTTACCAGATGGACAAAGCGTAATATCGTGAGATGGACAGATCGTCGTTGTTGCAATGCTGCCATTTTAGTTAACTATGTCAGGTTTAGTATCGTTCATTGACTGTGAGCTGGCGTCGTTTCGTTAGTGACTGCTGTATCAAGATAAAGAGCATCGGCTCCATTTGAAATACATTTTGTAAGCTGTATGAGTTAGTCATATTGCAATTGCTACCTTGAAAAGGAGAACAGTGCTTCCTGTTGTAGAAGTTTGGGTCGTCCTCCACGGCCGGCAATAGGACTACCCTGGGAGTCGTCCTTCACGACCTGTAATAGGACTACCCTTGGCAGCAGCAGAGTTATATGCTATCACCCAGTTCACGTAGTGTAAGGTCATTACTTACTTGGAAAGTAGATCGCTTTCTGTGCGAACCATTATTGAATAGATAAGGTGATTGGTAATAGTGACTTCACGTATGTACACTTAGAAGAAGCATGTTAGCACGATATAGACTGATCGTCGTAGTTGCTCGGCTGCCATTTAGTAAACTATTTCAACTCGTGTCCACCTAAAACAGACGGTGAGCAGACGGTATTTAGTTGAGGACTCTGAAGTGTACAGACAGGAGAAACCATCGGACTCGCAAGAAGGTTTTTGTAAGCAGAATGAATTAGATAGATGGATAAAATAATAGTGTTTATTTATTCTAACGTAACTTAGCGACACGCGAGAAAAACAAGATAGATACAGTATGCACAAATGTGTTGTACATACACTTTACAGCATGAACGCTGAAGAGGTTATTAGGGTCTTTAAAATAATTTGTAGTATATATATATATATATATATATATATATATATATATATATATAAGGCGGGCGGCGGCGGCATATACGCTACCACACACACACACACACACACACCGCTGTCAGGCTTTTCTGAGCACGTAAGGTTTCCGTCACCAATATTGACACAAAAGGGATACCGAATTCGACATGTTGACAAAAATCAAATGCTGCAATGCTTACCATTTGAAAAGAGGCAATTGTCACCAGAATATTCTGTTCAAAATAATATTAATTTTGGACACACGGGATAAAACCCCTGTGTTTTCATGACTCGCGATAAATCGGTCTGTTCTGCGCAAAGCTTTGAAAAGATATAATGTTTATGCATAGGGCTATGGAAATGAAGTACATTATTTTGGACTCTTTCTGTCAGCATTTCAGCCGAGGAACTAGGTCAGTTTTATAGCTGGTTTTAAAAGATTCAACGTAACAATGCCAATAAATGGCAAGAGATATTAAGCGGGCTAAACCGATTTTGTAAAAATAAAATAGTAGAAGTGCAACATTTTATAAAAAAAGTAAACTATTATGTGGAAGAGAAACAATGATGAATAGGATGTAATATATTTATAACGTTTTGTTTATGGGGGAAAAAATTACTAGAAAGTTTTGGAAACAGACTATACTCCGAGGAATTTCTTGAGAATCCCGTTCTAGCGGCAAGTTGACTTTTTGGATAGCAGACGATAAAGTGCGTGTGAGACAATTTCTTGCAAATTTAGAAACTTGGATTGAGATGCAGTATTGTTCTAAGGTAAAACATTTCCATCTTTTAAATAATGTAATTATTTGTACGATTCTAAAAGATAAATATTAAATAGATTTTTCTGGGTTACAAGTTCAAGAAGATCATGGAGTGGGTCTTCATGTTGACATGTAGAAATCACAGTTTCATATGCATTTAGAGTCGAAATTTGGGATATATATGTACACTTTATGAATATCACTTTCCTTAATTAAAGGATGATTGTTCATTCTTGATACAGACTGGATTTTAGACCAAAAATAACACGGGACCCAATGTTCACAGAAATGACGTATCGTTGCACAGAATTACCCGACGCGCAGAATTTGCCGACACATAGTGTGTGTGTGTGTGTGTGTGTGTGTGTGTAAATTACATACCTGTTTGTTTCAGCAGTCTCATATTTTTTATGTTCATCAACATAAATTTCAGCATAGTTGGTCTGAAATAATTATTAAAAAAACTCTCTCTCTTGATTGAAAATAAACGTATACATATAAATAATGTTATTACTTTCATTCAAAATATTCTGAACAGGTTACACACAATAATACGTCGTATTTGTTTCCACGGTGTTTTCATCTCCACAAAACAATAACGTGAGGATATGTTTAGATTACAGTATGCTCGTAATAACAAACATTACAGGGTTCTGTTTCGCTCAGTACATCTTTTACAAAGCTGTGAAATACAGGGTATTCGCACTGGCCAATCTCAAATTTCACAGGTCAATAAAACAAAGCATTGAACTAAAAAAAAGCCCGTAATTTAATAGTATTTATCACCACATCTTGATTTCAACAAAATTTATATTTTCTTTAATTTTTAAGTCAGTGTTCCTCATTATTCCCATTTTATAATGGAAATATATGGTTGAGGGCATTACTAGATATTTTGGGTAAGGAATGCAAATAATTTTCTCAATATAATTCGTTTTAAAATAAACTGTTGGATATTCCTTTAGAAGAGACATTAATGTTAGCTTTCCAATTATGTTTTAATTGATCAGTACATATCTATTTGCATTGAATTGCCAAATATTTGCTAATCGAAAAAGAATGACTACGCAAATTTAAATAAGTCCTAAGTTTTCAACTACATATATATTTTTATATTACAATGGTGATTATTTTCATAAACACCTGACAAAAGCATGCAAGCTATAATCTGTGTTAAATACATGATGTTTGTTACCTCTTTCCTCTAATTTTGACAAAATCTAATTATCTTCTTCTTATAGGAACAGAAATGTGTATCGTCCCAACTCGTTGTAAATCAGACATTTCGAAAGTATTCATTGAAATCATACATTTCGAAGTATTCATTGAAATCATACATTTCGAAGCAATCATTGAAATCATACATTTCGAAGTATTCTTTTAAACATCAAAGACAGAGATACGTTTTCAATTAAATCCAAATTTTCAAAGCCCCCGTTTCCACAAGATTAACTGAAAATAGGAAATATAGTTAACCGTATATACTCACTTAAAAGTGGGATCCAACTGCACATTTCATAGGTTCTGATGTGGGGTGGGGAGCCTTATGTTTGCAGTTGGACCAGGCTTACAAGTGTGTAAATACGGTTAACTGTAGCTTAAGTTAAGCTTATGGATACGCTTACGGAATAGCTAGTCCAGGATATATTATTCGTTCGTTTAAGTTTCACGGTATGGAGACAGTGATTTATATGATTCACTCGACTGGTATCACTTAGCAATTAGAAATACGGTTTTCAGGTTTACTTGGGAAAATGGCGTCTGAAAAAAGATCTCAAACCAATTACTGTCTGTACTCGCTTATAAGACGAATCCAACTGCAAACTGCACAGAACCAAAGCTGCCGTCGCATAAAGCGTTGGCAGATCTGGGTCTGTGCAGTTTGATAGGAGTAATCAGGAGAACTAAAAAGCATAGACCCTAATCTGCAGGTTATTATGCTACGGCACATCAGGATCTTTGTTGTTTGCACTTTGACTCGTCTTATAAGCGAGTACATACAGTAGTTTAGATAGGGCATTGTTTTAATACAGTTGTAATTATAAGTGACAGTGATTTTAAAAATATGTCACTATTAAATTTCCGTATATGGTTTATCTCAACGTTGTAGCTTGACAACCAGGAGAGTGGCATTGCATGCAAGTGATCTGTTTAAAAATGAGGTAGGTAACGATTTGAGCCGAAAGGCATGAAAAGTTACAGACTGGCCTTATTATATTTTGTCGCGTAAATTTAAACACGGGTTAATACTTTTAAACCAGTCAGTCAGAAAGGGTTGAGTTCCTATTCCTAAAGATGTGGTGAATCCTTAGATTATATGGCAATATGATGCAAGAGTCCCTCGAAGAGACTGACGCTCCGCTGTCCGAAGAGAATTTCCAGGAATTCAAGATAAGAGCATTTATTCTTATTAACAGCTGAGTATTTGAACAATCTCAGATATTATTAAGCAAAAAGACCTTCAAATTAGCCTCTTTGACGACCATACTGGATGTATGATGGCAGGACAAACTGGTCTCGATTAGATGACGTTTGATGAAAACCCCATACCAGAGTGACGATTCATTTTGAAGAATTAGTAACAAGAAGATTTTCAACATGCTCGTCGTGCTAGCCACTGGACATATTAGCCGTCTTTTTGCGACCTGTTTGAGATCCGCATCCAAACGTCAAGAACACGTTCTTAGATATTCCTGCGTGAGTCGTCGAAAGAGACAAAAAAACCCCGGCAGATTCATCCCTGCCGTGCTTCGCCATCTTGGTTATTGTTTACTCCCGCATCAGAGGTGGTCTGGTTTTTCAAGCTGAGAACTAGGTTCTTGACTGTTTCCGAAAAAGGGTCTTGACGTTAGAGGGAGAAGAACCACAGAAACATTGTACTTGGGTCAAGAACCTTGTTCTTGTGTCTGGCCCAAGGTTACCCGCAGTGTTGTAAGGGAGCGACCATATAATCTTCGTTTCGGAAGGTGGGGGAATTTCTTTAGAACAGAATATTTTTGTTCACTTTAATTTAAAATATTTTGTCAAGTATTATTATGGATATAATAGCAGAGCAGGACTATTTTAACACTACATGGAAAGCTGGAATAATTTTTAGAAAACATCCCAGACACGTCCCCCCCCCCAGCTCTCATCTTCCACTCGAAAATTAAATTGCCGTTCTCTCAAGCAGCTGAAACTATTGTTACATGTCTAGGCTCGTACAAAAGTAACAAGAAAAGAGTGAAGCCAACAAGCTTTGTAAAATTTAACAAATAGTTTATTTCCTAGAAAAACAAGATAAAAATGAGAAAAAAAAAACTTACGGTTTATGAATCAAATCCAACATTAATCCAAGAATCAAAAAATATAAGTCCTATGAATAAAAAGTTCGAACCCCGACGAAATTACAAGATGGAAGGCGATGACGTCTTCGATGACCTTCAAAGTGTTGCCGTGTCAACAGTTCCTTGTTGAATCACAAAGAATAGTATTCTAGTTTTTGAATTCCGAATAATTTCAATAAATGTCTTTGTCCAAGAATTCTGTAAGGAGCACTTACATGTATGTTTTCCAGAGAAATGAATTATTAATTCCGAAAAATACAGAAATTCAACTCAAACTGGTCACAACAAAACACCCTTGAGCTTCAAAGGTTTAAAGCACAACTGGCTTGATTCTTATTATGACATGAGTATTAAGTCTATCTAAAACGCAAAACAGATTCCCGGATGGGGTCACGTGATCACCTCTCTACAGAACAACGTAAAAACATTATATGCCTAAAGTCACGTACTCTAGTATAGCCTTAACTAAAATCAATGATTCTCACCCTGGAAATGAATAATTAAAAAAAGTTGTTTCCTCCAAAACTGACACTGGTTCTGAATCTAGGTCAGCAAAAGATACAATGTTTCACACTACTGGCTGTTTATCAGAACAAACAGAACTGAATTGAATTTCTAAACAAAATAAAATCCAGTAGACAAAATTATTATTACAATAACATGTAATGGAATAAAATAAAAATATAAAAAAAAATTAATTAAAACTAACAAACAAACAATTTAATTACATATACATAACACTT
>JAECUM010032968.1:0-19560 GCA_016617855.1 Megalonaias nervosa | reverse complement strand
CAGCCAAATCAGCGTGGGCGAATTGAGCTCTAAGTTCAGGATACAAGCAGATATTTCTTACCTGCCGAGTCATTTATTGAAGTAGAAGGTGAAATATTAAAAACATATAATACTGAATATGGAGCTGATGTTATGGTTGGTTTTGTTAATAATGGCATTATGGCGTTGTTCGACAGTACTACGTATATAATCGACGGAAGAAATATTGAATCAATTCAGAAGGACATCGATGTTGCCACGACGATACTTGGCCTTGCAAGATACAGCGACGATTATTCAAGATCAGCTGGTCCGTCAATGATGTTTCTGAAGGATACTTCTAACCATCCTGACAACAGACAGTATAATATAAGACGACCAAGAAACTTTGCCAACAACAATGACGCTGATGTATGGTCGGTGGTTCATGGTGCTAATCCAGAATTCAACTTAGGATTCACAGCAAGTTGATCAATGCTGCAAGATGGAAGTAGAAGATTTTCACGTGCAATTCCACTGTCACATACCTTTGGATTTTTCAGAAATGTCAGAAAGTTTATTTTTGGAGCCAAGCATGCAGTTGTAAATGTAAGAAAAGCTACCGATGATGATGCAATCTGGCGACCTGCTGGTGATGCTGGTAAAGTAATACTAATAAAACTTTCATTGTGGATGCCAGTAAGGACTCCATTGATTGCTGAAGAACAACGGTTACTTTCTTTTATGGATCAAGGTGGTAAATCGACATTATCATGGCTGACGATGACCACAGAGAGTGTTCAAAGTACAATTAATGGTTTATTCACATGGCAGATAGCATCAGACCAAGGTGTCTTTGCACCGCGACATATATTTGTTGCTTTCCAAGATGCTGCACGAATAAACTCACAAACACACAGTACAATGATATTCAACAAACTTGGGGTCACTGAAGTTTCACTGAGAATAAATGGACATCAAGAACCTTCTGAAGACATACTATTGAACTTTGAAAATAATCATGTTGCACGCACGTATCATTGTTTGATGACATTCATGGGACGTGATCAAAATATTAATTTTGGTCTGCAAATATCACAACTAGATTTTACAAAGCTGTATCCAATTTATTACTTTTCGCTGGAACACTTGGATTTATTTAGGCAATCTGTTGTTGATATACACTTTCGAGCTCATGTGGCAAGTGGAGTTATTGCTAATTACAGAGCAATCGCTGGTATACTCTCAGATAAAACAATGCTACTTGAAGGTGTTGGTGGTCGAATGAGAGTCATTGATGCCCTAGCAGAAAACATATAACATGTAATTAAATCGCTCATAATATTGTAACGTCATATCATCATATTAGTGTCAGTCTGACCCCTGGTCAGATTAAAAAGCTACAATCGGTATCAAAAGAGAACTGTGGAATAAAAATATCACTAAAAAAAGAACAAATCGCAGGTGGTCCAAATAAACTATCACTGACAGAATGTCAACTCAGGCACTTCAATGAAGCCAAACGATCAAAGACCCGTGTATGACTTAATCTTTCTGCAGGTGCCATTAAAGATATTGCTAAGACGGGTGGTGTATTTCCACTTCCTGCAGCTATATTAGTGTTAATCACCGCTGCAGCCCCAGCTGTTGCAAAAGCAGCTGCACTTGGTGCTGTTGGAACTGCTGCTGGGATGGCACTAAAGAAAGCAACAGGTCACGGAATAAAAACTTCACAAAAAAGGGAAAGGGTCTAAGACTGCCAGGAACTCCCCATTCGTGGTACGTAAAGGGTTTAAGACTTCCCGGGACACCTCGTTGATTCTTCCTATGTCCAATTTTGATTTACTTGATTCTGCTGTGCGATTAAACATCAAAAACTTCAAAAGTGTTTTTATGCGTGATCAATTACCATACAAACCAAACAATGTTGAAACTGGTATCATTAATCTCGACGGAAGTTCTGGTCCAGATTCTCATTGGGTTGCATATGCGATTGATCAATGTGGAATTGTTTATTTCAATTCGTATGGGTTGGCACCACCAAAAGAATTTTTAAAATATATGAGCAGGATGCAAAGTATTCCAATCTGGTATTCAACATTACCAACACAGACAATAACAGACCCGCCAATATGTGGCCGTGAAGAAATTGCTGTACTCGATGCTGTGTCATCATCAACAACACCACCTCATAAAGTCGTGCACGAGTATACCACATTGTCCAACGTTTTAAACAGGTCTTAAAGTATAATGGTAGATATTTACGGAAGATCTTCTTGCCTGAGTAAAACTCAGCAAGGTGACTTATCCAAATATGCAACCCTTCACGATGTGAAGAACTCGCTGATCTTTTGAGTCTCGCTAATGTGGACCAAAATTAAGTCGTTTTTCAGGATCAGCAAGGATGGTTAAAAACGAGTAATATCCCGTTGACAGATATTATTCTGCAAGTTCCAGGTGCGACAGAAGATAACTTAGCTGTATTTACTAAAAACGGTAAAATTAAAAATTCAAATGAATCAGTCGTAACACTCGTGGGAGAAATTGCTGGACGTATCAGAAGAATTGGGGATATTAGGTATGGCAATCTCAGCATGAGTAAAAATACAATTATCAACGTGAGAGAACCAAAATCAGACGATGATGTGGCAACAAAAAGATAAGTAGACAGCAACAACACCTCTATCAGAACTGAGATTGATGATCGTTTACTAACCGCCAGTGATACAATGACTGGTTCTCTTGACATGGCTAGTAAGAAAATTACTGGTCTTGGATAACCAGAATCAAACGATGATGCTGTTAGGAAGAAATACGTCGACAATAGCAACATCCCAATGATGACATCGTTAATGACAATCAATGATGGAATGACAACATTCAGATCTGAATTTTCTACTCACGTACAAACATTTTTAAATTTTCGTAGAAACATAAATAGAGCTATTAATGAATTTTTTGGAAATCCAGCGGTTATTGATATTAAACTCGTTGAGATAAAAGATATTACCAACAGTGTAGTACATACAGTAGCGTCTGGATCAGCATGATGGACACCACACAATAAATCCATCAAACATCATGCGGAGGTTACTGGCATATACAGGTTCCCAGTACTCGGCGCTACAACATTTACAATATCTACCACAATTTCACTGCGTTATCCACTAACTGGATCTTCTGGATCTATGTTAGTAGTACTGGAGGAAAATGATGAGGATACATTTGTGGTGGAACCCGAAGGAAAAAACTTAGGCTTGTTGTACTATTGGTGTCTTGAATTAGTCGCTAAACTACCACCTACTTAAAATATAATGAAACAAACCCCAATCGACGTTCAACATTACAGATACAATCAAGTACGTGGGTGGCAAACCAAACTGAAAAATATCGTTGACGATTATACAGTAAAAGTAATACGTGTAGTTGTCATTGATGTGGTTGTGTATTTGGCATCAGCTGTTATCGCTGGAGCTGGCGTACTAATATCAACAGTAACAATGACATCACCAGCAGTTGTGACAATCTGTGTTTCAGCTGCAACAACAATTGCTGGTATTTTTAATATCATTGCAAAGAAGACAGCTACATGAACAAACGCAAAAGTACATGAGTACACAATAAAAATGCACGCGGCAATGTTAGCATACTCCAAACTATCATCGTTGATTTCATCATATCTCAGTGATGGAATAATATCATATAATGAGTTGACAGAAATCATTACGATTTACAATGATGTATTTGATGAAACAATAGAAAACCCTGTTCAATACCTGGATCTAGAATTAATGAAGAAAGATCAAACAGAAAGAGGAGCAGGAATTAGAATAAAGATTTTAGAATAATAATGTTGTCATCGCAAGAACTACTACATCAGATCGTCACTAATACAACACAGTTAAAAACTACGATGATATCAGCAAACTCAACCAATCCTGAATTTAGTGTTAGCTTTCCAACTGCGATTCCAGCCAAAGAAATAGCACTAGCACAATTACGAGTTTATTATAGTTGGCCAAATCTTAGAACAAAATCATTCAGTGGGTTGCAACCAAATAATTAACTGGTATTTGCAAATAAAAATAAACCTGATGGAACTCCCGATTGGCAAGTCGTGAGTATACCTACGGGCAGTTATCAGATAGAACAACAGATCAACGATGAATTCCAGGGCTGAATCAAATCTATCACAGGAAAAGAATCCAAAATAGCTATCACTGTTCACGAACCAACATTATCAGCCGCGATTGAAATAAATTCTCTTGATTATGCCACAGATACTTATCAATCATCGATCAGATCTGTGTTAGAATGGCCTGATGTAGCACGGGTTTATCAGGGACCTCCAGAACCGAAACGAGATGAATTTTTTTTACAACAAAATGAATATTTATAAATTATTCGGAATATTGAAAAACTTATCCATGGAAGTATTTCAATGAAGCATCTACATATATTTTTGTAGGTGATGAATGACTCCCGTACGTGCTACTACTTTTAACTTCCACGGACAAAGGTGATCGTTTGCGGACGCAATTAGTCCCGAATATACTAAATAATATAAATTGGTTTTCTAGTATAATACAACATTACAGCGATGATATAAAACAACAGATTACTGAATCGATTCAACATCTGCATCACGTCAATTCAGTATAAAATTTGTCAACAAAATTATCACTGAAAATATAAAACTTACTGGTATATTACGAGATATATTTTCAAGCATTATGAAAGGGCAATCAATTTAGAAGATCCAGACTTGATTTTACCTGAGCTTCATATCGCTGAAACAAACCAGTCAATCGGCGACATCATCAATGAAAACTTTCCAAAGGTCGTTGAAGCATGAAGAAAAATAGCCCCACCAGCAGGTATTCTCAAACACAATAATGATCTGTACGCCCCCCCCATTATATTTCACCAGGTATTGTAGATATTACGTCGACAATCGCAGTCAACCTTGCGTGTGATGTAACTGATGGAAGTTATCAAGTAGACCTTGAAAACTCCAGTCAGGCCCAGCAGGGATACATTTTATATACATTTACTCCACAAGTGCCTCCTGGATACTTAATTGTATCAGAACCCATTAATCCTGCTTATCTGCGATGTCATAATCTGCTGTTATCACGGATACATTTCAAACTTACTGACCAAACCGGACATCTGTTGGATTTGCGAGGAGAATCACTAAATATAAATCTGTATGTAAGGTCATAGATCTTATGTTCGTAGAATGTCATCATAGAACACCAAGATCAGTATTTTGTAAAACCCCCAAAAATCTGTCAAATAATTATTTATGTACCAACACATGAGAGTTTTTATATATACTTGAAAGTGCCGTCGACATTATCCATGTTTGACAAAGTCAAGGCAAAAAAATATAATTATTGATGAACGCAGGAACAGTTAAATGAACTGCAAGAACATAATATTACAGTTGTATGTGATCTGAATTATGCACATTCTTGCACTGAATCTGATTCTGAATAAATGAATTAAAAAAAAATATTATTATCAGAATAAAACTAAAAAATCTGATTCAGAATAAAAATAAGTATCATTGTCAGAATAAAAGAAATCTGATTCAGAATAAAAAGAAATATTTTTTTACTATAGTCAGAAATGAATTATTCCCCCCCTTTAACTCTGTGAAGGATTTTGTCACTTTCACTTTGTTCAGCAAATGTCACTACTTTCACTTTTTACAATGGATTGTTTCACAATCAGACATAATCTTTCTCAACTGTCTTCAATGATTATTCACACTCTTTTCTTTCGTATTCGTGAGACAATTCTGATATAAATTTCTCAATTGTGTGTGTGAGTGGAACAAATTCTTTAACTTGTGTATCATTGACTGTTGCCAAGGATTGTATCATAGATCGTTGCAATAATTTAATGAATTTGCACTCAGCTGGTAATTTATATGTCTTCAAATTTTCGTTGTTGTAATGATTCAAAGTCACATAATTTTTTCAGGATTACCGTTTTACAGGATTTACAGCCTATACAGTAGTCAACAAAAAGACTTAAAAACTCTCAAGTTTAGACATTGATTCGCCTATAAACCGAATAATTTAGGAAAAAATAAAGGCCTGGAAGTAGGGGGGTCGGCTTATCCGTGGGCCAATGTCTAAACTTGAGAGTTTTTAATTCTTTTTGTTGACTACTGTATAGGCTGTAAATCTTGGGACACACAGACACACAAAAAAATGATTTTCTCTGTGTGCTAAGACATATGCATGTAAAAAAATATCATTTTTGGTGTCCCAACAGTTATTAAACTGTTATCATTTACTATGATTGATTTTGTTATTATTCTGCATGTGCATATTTTCTGATTTCTCCAACATGAAATTAAATAAAGGTAAATACAGACTTCATAATTCGCGGGCCAGTTGAGTTTACCTGGGAGACAAGGCTCAACTATAATGTACAGTACTTACACGGTGTAAAGCATGCATAGCGTCACTTTAATCCTTATTTATTCCCAAATATATTAGATCCAGATTTTGCTTTATTCATTGTTTCGACCAAATTTCATTCTTCCGGATAACATTTCAGCTAGTCCTTAATAGCTGTGCAATTTACATTGAATCATGCACTCACGAGTTCCTCATTTTCAATGATATAAGCGATCTGCAAACTGAGGTAATATTTATGAAAAGGTACGCACGTTTAATTGTACAAGGCACATAACCAGCATAACTTACATGTTCAAGAAGAGTGGTAATCATAAAGGCTAAAATTCTCATTATAGATCAACTAAGATCATCATCAATCTATGTTTTGTGTTTTGGCTGAACAACATAACTTTCCACACAATTTAAAGCTTAATATTTTGGTGTCTCCTTTACTGATATTTGGCGGATTTGTCTTTCGTTTTCCAACAGCAAAATCGGCCAGTTAATCTTTAAAATCCTGAAACTGGCTTGTGTTAAGAGGGAATTTTGACCGGCAACTAACCAGTACACTGATGTGTAATTGCCTTTCATTCCATAATATTAGCACGATTACCGTAGTTCTGTAAAACGGGGTGTAACGCATACCTGTCAATTTTTCAAAAACCAAGTAGGGAGACTGAATAAAAAAAAAGCATAGATTGTGACCAAAAATTGGGAGGTTTCTCGTGGCATTTTTAAAGCCTTATTTTCACTAATATTGATCGATCTTCCAGGTCTAATATGGGTGAAATTCGCAAAGAATGCACGTTTTTTTTTTCTCTCCCTGTGACGCGAGTTATTTTTCTCCAGGACGTGCCCTCCTTTCATATTCTGGTCGACTGTGGCCAAGCAAGAAAGCCAGCGGGACTAATTAAAAGTTAATTCTTATCGATGCAACTATTTTGTGAAAACGACTGGCCCTCCGTCATGATTGAAAGAAACCGTGTGTTACACAAGCACCAGCAATTGAATGGCAAATAAAGGATTACCACTTTGGTGAACTAAAGATACCTAACTAGGCATCCTCACGGTACCGTACATGTGGCAACTATTATCCCCTTGTATATCTGACCTTATTCCCTTATTGTCAACTCGTAAGGCATTTAGTATTGTTCACTATAAAACGTATGTATTCTGCATTAGTTTTTTGAGGTATCATATACTGCGTAGTATGCATTTTCATTCCTTCTTTTAATTTAACGATGGTAGTTAACGTTCGTATATACGGTATAAAAATGCCAGGTGCTCACTCGTGTAAGTTTCTTTGGTGGGAATGGAGCTACAGCATATGGAGCTACATCATTCACGATGATCATTCTTGGGATTGAAGTTTATTGCCGACAATTTTATTGTTGTGGTTTATTTTTTGTTCTGGTTTATTTTCTGATTTTGGTATTGTTGTAGATGAACAAAAATCATAAATATACGTGAATAATGTTTAAACTTAACATCCTATTTATTGAAGAAGCAAAAAATTCTTTCTAGTAAAGTAATTATTTCGTCACGACAATATTCACAGGTGATACAACAGAACATGGCTTCCATGGAATACATACGACATATCTATGTAGGACTTTTGTTTTTTTTTAGGAGACATGAAAATCGAAGACATAATGTTATAATCAGGAGTTCTGTGCAAAAATCGGGAGATATTATGAAATTGGGAGGCAGGCGTGGAGTGACCCCAAAATTCGGGAATTTTTTTTTTCCCCCAGCATGAGAGTTGACAGGTATGGTGTAAGGTCGCTTACATCAAAGTAAAGTACAACTCACATTTTACGGTATTAGCATAATTTTCGAAGGATTATTTCTGAAACTTCATTATTGTATTTTGGAGACATCATTAAAGTTTAGTGCATTGGTGCCCATGATTCGACCCCAAGAGATGTACTTCGTTCAGCGGAATGTACTTCATTCAGCGCGTGTTCAAAGCTACAATGCACATGCGGTGGCGCCATTATGTATATACGTTCAGTATCCTAATTGCGAGCGTTGAATCAAAACGTGTTGTTGTTCGTTGTGTTGTCACACTGGGATAAAATTTTAATGAGTTAGGTATTTACAATTTCAAGGCAAAATAAAAACGTTATTGCTGGTGCACTGATATAAAATATCCAATGCAATAATGCATAAACAAACAATAACCGAGTCAAAAGGGAGAGGTAGTGTTACAGCAACTTGCAATGGCTCAATTCTTGTCATTGTTCGATCAAATTATACACAAATCTAAATTAGGCAGAAACAATAAGAAAACAGAAAATCAAACAAATTACTTTTCAAACAAATTTAAACCATTTCTTTTTAATAATTATACATGCCAACCCCGAGATAAGTGTACGTGTACTTATTGTTAATATAAGTTTGCCTAAATAAATGCATTTAAAACTTGCCGCGTGCATCTTATGATGTCTCGGAGTTGTGGGTCGGCTTATACGCCGGTCATGCACTTTTTAGTGTTTATACCTGTTCAGTTTGTGGGGTCGGCTTATACGCCAATGGGCTTATATGCGAGTATATACGGTAAGTTGATCAGAAATTTTTATACCATCATGTTGTAATTTTTGAATTGCAGAAATAATAGCATAAATATTTTCATAATTCATTATATAATAAATATTTATTTAAAATAAAAAAAAAAATATTTGTATTCCTCAACCAGGAATGATTTACAGTATATACAATATTAACTATAGTAGTATATTTACAGCATTATATACAAGAACGGCACAACATATAATCTTAACTATAGTAGCATATTTACAGCATTTTATCATATCAGGCATATTTACAGCATTATATACAAGGACGGCACAACCCCCATGTGAACCCCTAGATTGCCAAACAGCATTCTAGCAGGTGCAGAGGGTGATGAAATATTTACAGTATATATAATCTTAATTCTAAGGATGGCACATACATATAAATTTAGCTCTAAGGATGGCACACATATACAAACAGGGGCCTTCTCTACATTCAACAGATTTCTGAACACCCTCCCCCATAATCAACCCCAGGGAGGGCAAAAGTGCACCCACCACGTGGTGACATGGTGGGAAAGTGTATTTTTTTCTGTTGAAGTTCGAGCACTGGGGCGGATCCCACTTATTATGAAAAACTGCAAAATATTCACCACCGTCGACAATGAGTCAGTCACGGGAATGGAACTCCAGACCTCAAGTATGAGAATCCGCTACTCTAACACTGCGCCACGGACCATATTTACAAATATATGTTTCAGAAATTATTATGAAGTTACCTATGCTGATCAATCAAACTGCAGTGTGGTTATTTCAATTTCCAAACACACTGTATAAAATAAATTGCACATACATTTCTGCGAGTTAAAATATATGCAGGTCTGTACACAGCTATCTTACCTGGAAAATCTAAAAATAACTTACCTGTATATTGCACACGCAAGAAGGGCATGACTTACTGTTTCAGGGAAAGTCAAAAGGTGTAAATATCCTTCTACAAATTTGCACTGTTACTCCACTGACAGCTAATTGCCACACAGACAGTTAAGTTACTGAATACGATGAAAAAAATAAAGAATCACGGCAGTCATGTAATTATTACACAGTAACAAGTGGGACAACTGCTTAATTACACTACCAGAGAGAGTTTTGCCTGACAATTGTCTCCCTTCACAATTCTTGAGATGTATAATACTTAAATATTATTTTTTGTTTGTATTTTTTTTAAAACGTCAATTTGGTTATATTATTTGTGACAAAGTGTATTGAACGCCTGCAAATATCAAAATATCTGCCAGCTGCATATGTTGATGGGAATATTATTTCTTCGCCTGTCTCTACATTCACAGATAAAACTGATTTTGCACAATTATCATTATCACCGGTTCCTCCAAACTTGTAATTCTGAGTATGTGTAATAGCTCATAAATTATTGAAAAAGTTATTTTTTGGATCTGAATTAATATGATCAATCACAAGGCCGTTTTCAATTATTCCATGAAAATACTCGTACACGAATCTATGCGAGTAATAACATTTTTTCCCCCTGACACTGAACATGAGATAACCAGTATTATTAACAAACCCAACTGTTATTTTTTAGTCGACAGTGCCTAATTACACCATCACGAGATGACTCATAATTCTTGATGATGGGATGCTTTAAAAATTCATTTTGCTCCATTTATATAATAACATTATTTGTCTAAATTATTATTTTGAAAATCTGGTGAGATAGTCTTCAGCCTTTCTGATTTCCCCCTTGACTCCATCAAGGATTATGTCTTTGCCGGCATTAATTTTTTTTATCATAATATCGTTTCAGCTCTGTATTTTTTTACCACCGCATTGCACACACAACTGAGTTTCTCCTCTAACCCCAACACCACACTTCAAAAATGGTTTTGGTCCTAGACTCCCTCTTCGTATACTTTGCATGTGATATCCATAGAATTCATTTACTTTCGTTTTGTTACAAGAAACTTAAGAACCGACATTAACTATTTGCATTTATTCTTTGTTTGAATCATTATATATATACTTAAACTTCAATTTAAATATATATTTGCCTTAATTATAATATGGAGGAATTTATGAGATTGTCTGCAATCAAACCTTCTGAAGCCAGATTCGATCTTGATAGAATATCCCGACTTGCTGAGGCGAGCTCTTGTTGATCCAACGAATACAACTCTGATTAAAAGTATTCTTGGCACCAAGAAAGAATTTCGCGGCGATGGTGCAGCTCATTTATGGTCAACATTCAGAATTATACAAGATGTAGATGCTACAATGAATGACCAATGAGCGGCAATGATTATTAATTATATCGACAATCAAAGATACTTTTTTAGAATAAAGTTTATTGCGGAAGTAAACAATACTTGGATTATCCGTGACAAACGTGACCTGTCCGACATCACACTGGAAATATTGTCACGTTCAATAAAAATTCCAAACCAGGAATGTTTACTGGTATTGACAGACCATATTATGAACGAGTGTATCCTGTGACTGCAGTTGTTTATGCCATATATCTGCTAAATGATAAACCTAGCGCTGTTGATCTCAAACTGATGAAACTGTCAAGGCTAAATTGTGTAGCTGAGCGAGTTACAGAACACTTCACAAATGTGATACGTGGAAATGGTTTAACGGATTTACGATGTAAAAATATAAATGAGTGGGCAGAAACAGTTAAAGATACCGGAGCGTCTATCAGTGACGTCGCTGAGCTGGGAAAAAAAATTGAAATTTCCAATAACAGTGAAGATGTTAACCAGAGAAATTTTGTATAAATTGAAATATGAATCAAGATGAGCTCTGATAGAGATTATTGATCATAAAGAACATGCGTGGACATTGGCCGTAACAATATTTCCACAAGATAGAACTGTTCAATTTTATAATGATCATACATTTAATTTTATCAGAAATATCAGTAAGAGTGACTCTGTGTCTGTGTGGTTATTTCAAAGTTCAGGATCTGTAAACTATGATCAGTCTGTATGGCCTAATGGAGACATTTATCTTGCAGAATCTCTCCACGAGGAAATGAAAAATCTTGCATCAAAATACACCAATGATGTTGAACAATTACTGAGTAATTGTTTTACCATTCCGTCAGTTGCTGCTCACATTGCTCAGGAGAAACATTCATGGTTGCCGACAAGATCGGAATTTCTTGTTGATGTCCAACGTAGTTGTATCGAATACGGATATGGCGGATTGTGGAATACTAAATACGATTACAGGATGTTATCTTGGTTGATATGGTGGCATGTTATCCTTAAGTTTTCTTGGATACGGAGAGTGTTCTGCATATTTTAAGAGGTTTGGACATCCAACACACGAGATGACCAGAATTGCGATAAAAAGACCCTTACAAGATTTTGACCTGACTGGATTCGCCTGTATAGAGTCATTCGAGTTTGCACCGAAAAACCTTCATCTGATTGTTTATGTGTGGTTTGGAAGACATTCTTCAGAAAAATGTTGGGCTCCAATAATTTTATTACGATATATGCTTGATGGAAAAATATTGATATTGTTGAAAGTAATGAAGCAATTATATCATATCGTCCGCAGAAACAAGTTTGGTTGCCACAACAAAAGAAATATTCTGATGATGAAAATCCTGATATGACTGATTATGAAAATAAAGTTGCAAAAGATCTTGGCAGAAAAATAATTGGTAAATTTACTCAGGGTAGTTTATGTGAACATAAACAACATTATACAAGATTAATTATGGACGATGCTGAACTCGATTTTATAACTGCTGATACAATGCAGAAAAACACATTCATAAGTTGAAGTAATGCTTATTTACCAGACAGAACTAAATTAGGTACAATTGTGAGCTATACTGATGGTGAGTCACTGCAGTTTATTCATTTAGATCTTCGATGTTAGCATATGTTTCAATAAATTTATTATCGATGATAAACAGATTTCCTGATACTGTGGTTAGAGTTGCCACAGATTCATTTTATATAAATAAAAAATATGCGGATTTGTTAAAATAATTACATATTGGTAATTATGCATCATGGGGCGAATGGAGAATAAAATGAGAAAATATACTTAGTTATTCTGAATCTGCCGATGTTGAAATTACGGGGATATATTACAAGAATAATCAAATATCACAATTATCATCAGCACCATTGGTATATGATCCTGTGGCCAGACATAAAACCGTTTATCTTAATGGGTGTGGTGGTTCTGGTAAAACAATGCATGCAACTGAATTATTCCTGAACAGTGGTTCAGAAATGGTTGTTTTGACACCCCCACACAGACTTGCCAGAGAAATGAACGAAAAGCAGTTAAATCTCAAACTTATCATAGTTTCTTTAGAAGGTGCAGAGACGCATGGATTCCTGAGCAAATGGGTGAAAAATACATTCCTAAAATTATTATCTGGGATGAAATTTGTACAGTATCATAGGAAGTATTAAGAATAATTCTTGGCTGGTTGTTGACGAAAAATACCGCTGTGATAATGTGTGGTGATCATGGTCAACCGCCACCTTTTGTTGGATCCTCTCCACATGAATGGTTAAAAACGTTTGTAGATTATTATGAAGAAATAACTGATGATCATAGAGCTATTGATGAACCACTGAAAGAATTTAAAAAGTTAATCAGACTGCAGCCAGACAAGATTCAATGTGAGATAATGCGTGAAGTAATTCCAGAAACTCCTATGCATGATCTTTGGAATTTATGGAGGCCTGCTGATTTGATAGTTACAAGTAGAAAGATAGTTGATACACTTTAACAACGATTGTTTCTGTTACATAAAGAAAATTTTCAAATCTACCTGTACCATTGTGTTATTGCCCAGCAGATACCCGATGACAGAATACTGAAGTTGAGATTCCAGGACTAGACACTGGAGGTGTCCAGGAAAAACAAAATCTTGTACTAAATGATATTGTTTTAGTTCTTGCCAGTGCTGCTGAGAGCGCGTTAATGATGGACAAAACTCCATGGACTCTAGGACAGGCTATAATGATTCATTCGTCACAAGGATTAACTATTTCTGATACAAATATTTGGATTGTTGATGATCGTATTGAATGGTCAAATTTAGTTCATCTGGCAGTGTCTCGAGTCAGAAGAATGTCTCAGCTGTGGAGGGTTATCATAGACTTTACAGAAAATAATAATCAAACTACCGGCAACACCGATGACGTAGTAAGAAAAAAATTAGCTAGTTATAAGCAATGTGATAAAAAAATAAACGTGACTTTGATCTTGATGCTGAATTTATTATGACACTGAAACGACAGATTTATCATTGTGCAAGCTCTAACACAGTAATGCTGTGGCAGTATTCAAATAATAATCCAAAACAATTCACCGTGGATAGAATTAATAGTAGTCTTGGTCACACACGCGAAAATGTGATGTTGACCTGTCCTGAATGTAATCGACATCGAGGAGCCAGTTCACAAAAGTGAACGCGGTGGTAATTGTTCACATACAAATCCATGTTGAGGAGCAGTTGAATCTAGTCTGTAGATTGCGGGTCTACCAGTGGATCTTACCATACTGGAAATTTTATGTGTGGTCACACTCCAAATAGGATCAGTTGCTCATTCTTTACCCCTTTCAAGTTCACCAGGTTCATATAAATATCTTACAGTCACATTACCTAGTATTGGTTGTTTCGAGAAGGAGCCATGTCGTTGTATTGGTATATACTTCTTTGTGATTGCATTGGTAGGTTTCACAGAAGTTGCACGAGCAATTTCATTATTTAACGCAGCTATCACACTTGGTAATCTTGCAACCCATTCACGAGATCTCATATTTGTGGATATTTCCTTCGCATATTGATATCCAAATAACCGCTCAGCAAGTGTTCAATTAAATCGTTCAACAATTGCCTGCTTGCGATGAATTGTGGTATATCCTCGTCTGATTTTAAAGTTATGCTTTTTCATCAGAGATGATACTGCACCAAGAAATTCTTTGCCAGGATCAACCTGTAGTAGCTGTGGCTATTGTAGACCACCATGTTGATAAATTCATTCAAAAGCAGATGCAACTTCAGTTGCTGTTTTAGTTGATAGTGGTTCTGCTTCCTTATATCTACTTGCAACGTCAACGACAGTTAACGCATATTTGTATGTGCATGATTGACCTCTACCAATTTTAATGGTATCGTGTAGTAAAAAACAAAATGTCTGCTTGATGAACTTCATTGGGAGTGCTGGCATCAAAATGTTAGTACTAAATTTTTTTAGGTGGTGATAGATAAATTTGCCGTATTGCCTGCTGTGCTAATCAGTCTGCAGCAACAGAATGTTTGATATCTGCCGCATCAGCAAGTTTACTAATCGCTGCTCTACCCCTCCAATATCCTCTTGGGCTATAATAAATAGATTCCATTGTATAATAATTATCGGTTGATTAATTACAGGCCCCTAGCACCAGTTTACCTTTCATCGCAGATTTTCCTAGGAAGCTAGCAAGTTTTTCTCTGAGAGATTTATTTTTTATGGAATTTAACAAGTGAATCAACTTCACATCTGCAATGTGTCATTGTTGTAAATTTTTATTTTTTACACGCAACATCATGAACGTGGCATGCTTGATCAATCTCATTTATTGGATACTCTCCATGTCTTGGCTGGTCTCATTCTTCAAGTCGGATATCAAGCTGAGTTGCAGGACCACAATAATTATATCCTGGAATATGTTTTTCTACTGGATACTTAGCTCATGGAGCTCCTGGTAATTTTGCCAGTGAAGCAGCAATATCACCACCTGTTTTCCTTGTCTTGTCAATGATGATGAAATGGTAGGAGATAAATTTGTATTTTTTTGTACCACATTTCACACGCTTGCATGTAAGTGCACGCTTTTTATTTTTTGTTATTATTATTGTTAATCCACTGGTGGGGGTGGGTGTTCTGCATTGAACACAATATAAATCTATATTGTTTATAATATTTGTACAACATGGATATTATTGATTTCTTAACAACATGAAAACAAGAGCCAGTCAAACATCATCTAGTGCTACCGAATTCTATCAGAGCAATTATCACAGGCCCATCTGGGTCTGGTAAGATGCAATTGTTGCTTAATCTGATAATGAGATGGCTCAAGTGGGATAAGTTATATTTAGTGGCACCATCTGTAGATGATCAGAGATGTTATGAAGTACTTAAAGATTTTAATGAAAATGCAAAATTATTGGATGAGGACAGCAATGATATTATTGATTTTATCACCGATATTGATGAAGCCCCATCTGTGGTTGACCTCAATGGATTTATTAATAATCTCGTGGTATACGATGATGTGATCCTGGACAAACAATCAAATCCAGGTCAGCTAATTTCTCGAGGCAGACACAAAAATACCGACGTAATTTATGTTACTCAGCGATATACACAAATACCTTAAGTGACAACTGCAATATTTTAGTTGTGTATAATGAAGTCGATACACATACTCTGCGAAACATTCATCAGACTTGGTGTTCAGGGGATATGGACATGATTAAGTTCAAAAACTTCTTTTCAAAGCACATGCTACCCTACACGGATTTATCATAATATATTTAAATGATCCTCGATTGAGGTATTGTATAGGTCTCGATAGAATTTTTGGTTGAGACACAGCAGCAGGGAGGGTGATGACCAACAGTGAGTGTCTGGGTAAGTAAATGAACACGCATAAAAAAATGAAAACACAAGCATCAAAAATAAAGTAACAAAATGAGTTAACCCAATTAGAGAAATTTCAGTTGGTTAGAGGCTTCGGTTTGACGTTATTGACCTTGTATTTTCAGCCTTTGTAGGAACCTTATTTTTCATGAACGGACCCTCCTAGAAAATGGTCTGTTCACCCTCCCTGCTGCTAGATATGACAGAACAATAATAATAATAATAATAAACAAGTTTATTTAAAGGTGACGCATTTAGTTAAAGAACTAATCTATCCCATCGCCCATGAAAATGAACATATTTATAAATAAATATATACACACATATATGAATAAGCATGCATATATGGCAATATATTCACTTTCTATCCTTACTATTCTGTTAATATACATGAAATATGCATATAATACCAAACAGATAGGTAGTAATGAAGCAAGTTATTTGACTCTGATGAATGAGATATCCTTCATTTAAATCTTGGTCTACTTGAGTCAGATTATTCCTGTGCTTTCCTTGTGTCAAGCACACTAAAATGTGCATTTCATTAATTAACCATATATATATATATATATATATATATATATATATATATATATATATATATATATGTATGTATGTATGTATGTATGTATGTATGTATGTAAATATAATATTCAAGTAATGTAGGTAATTTAGGCTAAAAGAAAAGAATGCAGTATGTTGACATTTGTAAACTGAAATTGTTGGTCACTTTAGAAGCCATTTACCTTGATCGCATCGTATTCCATGGTATCCAGGTACACACTGGCCAGCCGGGCAGCTGCCATTTTCTCTATGACATGAGATGCCATTCTTGCAAAATCCACATTTAAACTTGCATATGTCACCATAAAATCCTTCTGGACATTCTGTAAGAAAAAAAGACACCCCAAAAGGGCCTGATATCACTCATCTGCCATACAGTTTTCTATAAGACAACTGTTGTAATTAGGCAGGTACTATAGGTTGAAGACACATGTTCGGATAATTTCCAGCTATTTGGTAGAAATTAGCAGTACAGTGGTCCCCCTCTTGAATGGCCCCCCTGACCAGTGGCCACCCGCTCCTTACGGCCAGAATCCATTGGCACCAATGAGTTTGTGTTCAAAAGTACCCCTCACGAAAGGCCACCCTGCTAACGTGACCAGCAGCCAGCATATTAGTGCAGAAATATAAAATTTACCCCTCACAAGTGGCCGCATTTTATTTTGAAATATGTATCCAGAACCAGTATTTTAATCATAACATGTGTTAAGTAATCCGATTTCTGTTTCCCGATGTCAGGTTTTCGTTACTGAAAGAAGTGTTGACTAAACTACATGTACCAGTAAGGTTAATATTATATCATTTATGCCTCACGAGAGGCCACATTTATTCCATAAAGCCGAGAAAGACTTGAGTTTTAATCCATACAAAAAGGTAAGTACATGTAATCCGAGTAGCCTTACTGCTGTGTTATCATGAGATGTCCAGTTTAGTCACTCTGTTAATTGTTAAGATTACAATTATTGAACAGTAGTAATGGCTGAGAAGTGGCCGTATTGACGTACAATACACAAGTCAGTGGGAAAATGGTTTGATAGCCTTTATGACTTCCCACAGTAAGATCTTGAGCTTGTTCACTTTCATAATTAGTGGTTATTACTACATGTACTGACAATAATTGTCAAGATTACAAATCTTAACGGCCGCGAGGTGCTATTGTTCAGGTCAAATCTACATACAATCGAAGCCATTTTGGCTTCTCTCACCTAGTGTAAAGAAATGTAAAAACAATAGGGTACCAGACTGCGACTAATGAATCACGTGACATTATCGCTGCCTTTAAAAACACGTGGCATTTTGTTTAAATGCAGAAAAATTGTTTTATCAGTCTTGTAGTTGGCAACATTGATGATTACAACCGGACGTAATTGTCAAGATCATAACAGGGTCATTACAGTCTAAGAATAGAATTTGTGCAGACACATAGAGAAAGTAACCTTTTACAAAACAGGGTACCAGACAAAGTTCAAAAAATCACGTGACAACACATTTATCACTTCCTTCACGAAGAATGCATTTCGTCCGCTCTACAAAAGTTTTGTTTGCATAATTAAATAGCCTAGTTAGCAATATCCGAATAAATCATTACCAAACATTAACATGTCATCACGTAAATGGAGTGATTATTTTTTTTAAAAAGTGGGTTATTCTACACGACGACATCGGGTGAGGTGGGGAGGGGGAATTTGCCGAACAATTTTAGGTTAGAAAAGACTCGAATAAAACAATTTTATGTTGAAAAGACTCAAATAAACAACATCGTAACCAATAAGGAGGGCATTCAGCAGCAGTGGGAAAATGGAGCAAATGGAAAGAGAATTATGTATGTACCAAGATTTAAATGATGTTTTTGAATGGTTTTGCAATGTGCATGACAACAACACCCGCTCGCATATCACGTTTGCACCAAGAATAAGAACTATTAATGCATATTCAGTTGAAATAAGGCTATTATTATAACAAGAAGAACCTTTTAATAATTAATGTTACTTTTAAACGAAGATATTAAATGAAGATATTAAATGCTTTGAAGAATGTAGGTTTCTTACTACGTACATTACATACACTTCTCACGAAAAATTTAGTCCCCTCTCTGGAAAGGCCACCTGTCTTATAAGGCCACTTTCCTGGTGCAGAAGGGGTGGCCGGATAAGAGGGGAACTACTGTACATGTATCTGACATTTTAAATGAGTTTCTACCTTCTGTAACTTCAGCTGGACTATATGGTGCACTGGCATCATCTGTATGAATGTAAAAGGTACTCGTGCTAAGACTCAAATTATGTATGTATGTATGTATGTATGTATGTATGTGTATATATATATATATATATATATATATATATATATATATATATATATATATATATATATACAGAGAGAGAGAGAGAGAGAGAGAGAGAGAGATTGGTAACA
>JAECUM010032967.1:0-16260 GCA_016617855.1 Megalonaias nervosa | reverse complement strand
AAAATATATTAAAGTCATCCACACATGCATAGAAATAACTATACCAGGTATGTGTTTTAATCTCAATAATGATGATTATACTTTTCTTAAAAGAATGTCCCAGTCCAAAAGTAGCCAAAATGAAGTAGATGGAATTTTTGTTTTATAATTCCTGTAATAATTTGTATGCTAATCATCTACTTTTTATCTTGATAAGTGTAAAATTCACTGGCTACAAATTTAATATTGTTGGCTGGTGTTGCACTAAACACATCTGGAATGTCCATATGAGCATAATACAGATGCATGGAAGGTTAAATAATGACTTCAGTTCACATTTTTGGGGGTTTGTATCTGGAAATCTTTCTTGAGCCGCGACATTTTTTAAAATCTCTTATGTCTGATTAGTTTTTATTTTCCAAAATAATAAAATGTAGTCTAATATTTTAATTGTTTATATATCAGGGCAATAAATATTTTTTTAATCTGTTAGAAAACTTGAAATTTTGTTTAAAAAATTCGAGGACCTTACCCCACCCCTGTTTTTTAAACACAAAATTAGTACCATTCGTATACTGCCATTGGATTCAGGGGTGGGTGGGTGGGAAATAATGATAAGCCAATTAAGTGGTAAGTGTGTTATCATTAGGTTCCTCCGGAATCAAGCACTTGGGCATTGGCAGGGAAGGGGGTGGGAGGTTGGGGGTTATGGACCAAAATATAAATGTCTAGCCAGAACATACCACGCAGCAATTGTAATTTCTGCCATTTTCCACATTATTACACTGAGGTTTCTTTCTTATGCTTTATTGGTGCTAAATGGATTTTCACGATATCCGTCTCAAGAAAAAATATTTCGAATTTCACACCTGTCATGAAATATCGCATTTGGAATGTTTCTTATTTTATGCAAAGGTATAAGTTTCACGACCGCTACGATACGCGTACAATATAGTAAATGAGCAGATTAGTTGAGATAATGCACGTAATTTTATTTTTCAAATGAGCATGAAAGAAAATAATAATTAATTTTAGTTTTAATATGGATGGTTCTTATTTTCGGTATTCATTGTCTGTATACATAATGCCCAATAGTCACATTCACTCCGAAGTAGACCGGAAGTTGATCCCTGGCATTATCGCCGGTTTGTGAAAGACCCGAAGCAAAGGACAAACTTTTCGCAAAAATGGCCCTTTAGAATCAGTAAGGTTATCTAAATGGTATTGGATGAAAGGTGTGGAGTGCCTTCTTTACAGTGGTGTACGTTATGAGTGAGTGAATGAACAGATAGTATCGGAAAATTAGATCGGAGTCATCGAGGGGTCATATTGTGATCGGCGAGAGTTAGTTAAACTGTTAATTGGTGAGTGTACACATTAGTTTACCCCGGAATCAAGTGCCTGTGATCTCACTCGTGAGTGAAACTCTGGAAAGTACTCCCAGTACGAACTTGTTAATCGGAGTGGGTGAAGGGAGATGACTCCCGGTAGATCTGCCTAAAGATTAAACAGTAGCCACGCTTGTATCCGTGTTACAAGACAGTGTTATCAACTGCGTAATATTATATGACGGCCTCCACTTGTGGAGGGTATTATTTCTTTTTTGTTGGGGTTCCTGTATTTCCAAAAACGTTATCCTTGCCCCCCTGGTGTGTTACACACACTCCTGACTTTGTTCAGGAACAGGGGGCAATAGAGTAAAGGAACAGACAAAGATACAAATAAGCCACTGCCCTTGTATGTAATACAGGTAAGTTATTTTTAGATTTCCAGGTATTGGTAACTTCATAACAATTTTTAAACGTATGATAGTAGAGAATGGACTGTGGAGTTTTGATCTCAACTTGTGGAAATTAGCGTTCGAACGCCGTGACTGACAAATTTGTCGACGGTTGCATTAAATCGCATATAATAATTGGGGCCCCAAGCCAAAAAGAAAAAAAATATAATGATAACTAAAAATGTGTGTACACCTCCCCACCATGTTGAACAACGTGGTGGGTGCTGATTTTGCACTCCTCGGGGTTTGATTTTGGGGGAGGTGTGCACAACATATTAATGTTATCAGTATAAATCTGTTGACGTAGAAATTACTTGGCATGTCCATGAGGTGGAAAACAGGAGTCCCCACCTCATGGTAGTTGTGTAAATAGCTTTAATTTGTGTATAATAATGCTGCACATAGCTTAATGCTGTAAATATGCTACTAGAATTAAGTATGTGTATTGTGCTGTCCATACATTCCGACAACAACAGTTAAGGAATGTATAAGAATTAGGTATCTGTATTGTGCTGTCAATACATTCCGGCAACAACAATGAAAGAATGTATTAGAATTAAGCATGTGTATTGTGCCGTCCATACATTCCGACAACAACAGTTAAGGAATGTAAATATTTTTTAAATATTTTAAACAGCTATTTATTATATAATGAATTCCTTAAATATTAATGCAATTATTTCTGCGATTAAAAAATTACATGACGAAGATATGGAACTTTTTGATCAACTTGATCCTGAATAAAATCACAAATGATTTTGAAATATTACAAGAACGAAATTCTGAGGGGAGATACACACTAGCAGCTTACAGGTTTATTAAATTACTCTAACAGGCAATGAAACAATCGCTAGTTGATGCATATGATGATACAAAAGTCCGGCAATTCGTTCCACTCGCACAGACGATTGAGAAAATTAGATCCAAGTTATCTCAAGAATATGATACAGAAAAGATTGTGAGTGCAAGTGTAAGACAGTTGAAAAAATTATGTACTATTGTAAACAATCGAACTGTAAACAATTGGATTGTGAAAGTGAAAAATGAAAGTTGTAACACCGATTAATAGAACGCGTTTTGACTATTGTCCCCCCCCCCATTATATCATGGATTATATAAGGGTTCCAAAATAATTCTGATTATAATATTTATTTTTATTCAGATTATAATATTTATTTTTATTCCGATTCCGATTCCGATTATACTATTTTATTCAGAAGATAATATTTATTTTTATTCTGATTAAAATATTTATTTTTATTCTGATTATAATATTTATTTTTATTCTGATTCTGATTCAGATTCAGATTATAATATTTTATTCAGAATATAATATTTATTTTTATTCTGATTCAATATTTATTTTTATTCAGATTATAATATTTATTTTTCTGATTCAGATTCTGATTTGATTCAGATTATAATATTTATTTTTATTCTGATTATAATATTTATTTTTATTCTGATTGAGATTCTGATTCAGATTATAATATTTATTTTTATTTCTCAGATAATAATATTTTTTCAGATTCAGATTATAATATTTACTTTTGTTCAGATTATAATATTTATTCAGATTCAGATTATATTATTTATTTTAATTCAGATTATCATATTTATTTCTTTTCTGATTCAGATTCTGATTCTGATTCTGATTCAGATTATAATATTTATTCTGATTCTGATTCTATTTATAATATTTATTTTGATTCTGATTATAATATTTATTTTGAATCTGATTCTGATTCTGATGCAGATTATAATATTTATTTTGATTCTGATTCTGATATTTATTTTGATTCTGATTATAATATTTAGATTCTGATTAAAATATTTATTTTGATTCTGATTATAATGTTTATTTTCATTCTGATTCTGATTCTGATTCAGATTATAATATTTATTTTGATTCTGATTATAATATTTATTTTGATTCTGATTATAATATTTATTTTGATTCTGATTCTGATTCAGATTCGGATTATAATATTTATTTTTATTCTGATTATAATATTTTGTTAAATTCTGATTCAGATTCGCATTCAGATTATAATATTATTTTTATTCAGATTATATTTGTTTTGATTCTGATTCTGATTATAATTTTTATTGTGATTCTGATTCTGATTATAATTTTTTTTTTAAATTCTGATTCTGTTTATAATATTTGGTTTGATTCTGATTCTGATTATAATATTTATTGTGATTCTGATTCTGATTATAATATTTATTGTGATTTTAGGAGATTTCACAAAAATCAGTCAGGTCACGATCTCACAAGCCTCTCGTCAAAGTTTTACCTCTTAAATCTAGAAGGTGTCCGTGCTGGTCAGTAAGTCTGAAATGCATCCGTTTTAGTTGCTGATTATGACATCTCAGAAAAACCGGATTAACAGGTACAATAAATAATTCAGGTGGCACCTCAGGAGTGAATGAATATAAGATATATCCTTGCTGTGCCTGCCTGGATTTTTCAAGATCTACTTGATAACTGCCATCGATCGCATCACACACCAGTTTGACTGCAATCGTTGATGCAATATTGACAACACCTAGTGATATATGACGACCACCACCGTCTGGATCATTGTTACGGGTTAGAATACTCGGAGGAGGGGATATTTTCTCCATGCATCAGTGATTTTGGTGTAGTACTAATTGATGATGTCACTGATGTTTTCTTTAGCTCGACGGCGTTATATCCGGGAAGTTTGAACGTTGGCAGATCTGCCTCAGAGATCGAATATTTGTTCAGGAATAATTGTTTAGCTGAGTATCTAGTGCCATCATCACCCTCGATAATTCGTTTGCTGGATTCAATCACCGCCTGTATAATTCATTGATGGGCAATCTCGAAGTCCGATGCAAACGTGGTTTAGGTATTCTATTTGACTGAAGATTTTCTCCCTCAGATAATCGCTACGGGGGGGGGGAGGGTACTCCTTTATATAGCTGGTGAATATCTGACGTAGTTTGTCGTTCATTAGTTTGTGCTCGTGATTAATTTCATTGAATAATACTTTGATATCATATTCGGTGTATGACATGGGGGGGGGATATATTTCCATTTGCCGTCCTGAGTGATATTAAAATCGGAAAAATATATACCACTGCTTGTGTTAGCTTCTATTGCTCTCCACAGTAGAGAAACTTCATGATAATCTCAAATGCTTACCCAATACCCACGGCATAATCTGGTGTCGATATTTCAATGGCGGCTGATAACGTCGGTTCATGAACCGTGAAGGCGATCTTAGATTCTTTTCCTGTGACAGATTTGATTCTGCGCTGGATTTCACTATCGATCTGTTCTATTTGATAAATGTCCGTAGGAATACCAAAACTTGCCAATCGGGGTTCCATTAGATCTATTTTTATACGCAAATACCAATGAATTGTTTGCTTCCAACCCACCGAATGATTTTGCTCTAATATTTGGCCAGCTGTAATAGACTCGCAATTGTGCTAGAGCTAACGTCAAACTCAGGCTTGTTTGAGTTCGCTGATATCATCGTGGTTTTCTAATGCTGATTATAGCTTTTAATTGACCAGGAGTCAAAGTAACACTAATATGATGATATGATATTATAATATTATGAGCGATTTAATTACTGATTGTGCAATGCATCACGAGTGATCCACTTACATGTTTTCCACTGGGGCATCAATGACTCACATTCGTCCACCAACACCTTCACGCAGCATTATTTTGTCTGAGAGTATAACAGCGATTGCTCTCTCGCCACACGAGTTCGAAAGTGTATATCAACTATAGATTGTCTAAATAAATCCATGTGTTCCAGCGAAACGTAATATATCAGATACAACGTTGTAAAATCTTTTTGTGATATTTGTAGACCAGAAACAACATTTTGATTACGTCCCATGAATGTCATCAAACGATGATATACACGTGCAGCATAATTATTCTCAAAATTCAGTATTATATTCTCAAATGGTTCTTGATGTCCATTTATTCTCAATGAAACGTCAGTAACACCGAGTTTGTCAAATATCATTGTGCTATGTAATTGTGAGTTTACTCTAGTAGTATCTTGGAAAGCAATGAATATATGTTGCAGTACAGAAACACCTTGCTGTGATGCTATCTGCCATGTAAATAAACCATTAATTGTACTTTCAACACTATCTGTGGCCATCGTCAACCATGACAATGTTGTTTTACCACCTGAGTCCACAAAAGAGAGCAGCTGTTTTTCTTCAGCGAGTGATGGTATAATTGTTGGCATACACAATGAAAGTTTTGTCAGTATTACTTTACCTGCATCACCGTCTGGGCGCCAGATTGCATCATCGTCGGTAGCCTTTCTTACAAATACAACTGTATGCTTGGCCTCAAAAGTAACCTTTCTCCCATTTCTGCAAAATCCAAAGATATGTGACAGTGGAATTGCACATGAAAATCTTCTACTTCCATCTTTCAGCATTGATCGACGTGCTGCGAATTCTAAGTTGAATTCTGGATTAGCACCATGAACCACCGGCCACACATCGGCGTCAGCATTGTAGGCATTGTTTCTTGATCATCTTATATCATACGGACTGTTGTTAGTGTGGTCAGTGGTATCCTTCACAAGCATCATTGACGGACTAGCTGATCTTGAATAATCATCGGAATATCTTGCTAGATCCAATATCGTCGTGGCAACGTCGACGTTATCCAGGCATGATTCGATGTTTCTTCCGTCAATGGTATACGTAGCACTGTTGAACAACGCCATGATGCCATTATTAACAAAACCAACTCTAACATCAGCTCCATATTGAGTAGCATCTGTTCTTTAGAATTTCACCTTCTACTTTAATAAATGCTTCAGCGGGTAAGAAATATCTGCTTGTATCCTAAACTTGCAGCTCAATTCTTCCACGCTGATTTGGCTCTCGCGCATTATACGAATAAAACTGATAATCACCTACCGATTCATCTTTGAGGACTGGCGCATCCATGTCAAATGCGGGATCAGATACACGCTTGAACATTATTATAATTTACTATCGTCTAACACGAAGACCACTTCCTGCTATTAGACTAGCAGTTACATTTTTTTTTTATCTTTTCCTGATTCTACCAGTTGCAGGGGTAAACCAGCCAACTCAGTTAGCTTTTTATTTGCAGCTTGATTTATTATTTTACTAATATTTGCAGGCATAACTGGGTAATTTTACTGGCTGAGGTCGGACCGCTGGCGGTCTGCGTAGTAATCATGCTAGTCTATCCTTGATTGATGTACAGAAACACCTTGCTGTGATGCTATCTGCCATGTAAATAAACCATTAATTGTACTTTCACCACTATCTGTGGCCATCGTCAACCATGATAATGTTGTTTTACCACCTGAGTCTACAAAAGAGAGCAGCTGTTGTTCTTCAGCGAGTGATGGTATGCAAATCTAGCCATCCAGCTGAAGTTGAAGCTACCATTCAAGGCGTAGAGAGGTGCATTTCCGATGTGAAATCATGGATGACATGTAACAAGCTGCAGATGAATGATGACAAAACTGAAGCCATCCTGATTATAACACAAAGACTTTCTCATTCACATCCTTTACCTCAGACAATAAATATCAGCAACACCAACATTAAATTCACACAGACAGTAAGAAACCTTGGTGTCACTCTCAACAGTACTCTCTCGTTGCACCAACATGTCATGAACATATGCAAGGCTGCATATCTTGAGCTGAGACGAATCAGTTCCATTCGCAAGTATCTTTCAGTTGATGCCACTTAAACACTTGTGTGTTCCTTAGTACTTTCAAGACTGGACTATTGTAACTCAATTCTGTCTGGTTCGTCTCAATATCTACTTCAGAAACTTCAAAAAGTTCAAAATACAGCTGCTCAGATCATCCTTAGAGTACCACGATCAGAGCACGCCTCTCCCCTGCTCTGTACCCTACACTGGCTATCCATACGATCCAGAATTAAACACAAAATTTGTTCTCTGTGCTATGTTTCACTGACGGGCTCCAGTCCAACATACCTATCTGACCTCACCCATGTGTACACACCTGCAAGATGCTTACGCTCCTCTTCTGGCACTCGTATTCTCATTATTCCCACTATGAAGATGAAATCATATGGACAACGCTCTTTTGCATACCAGGGCCCAGCAACGTGGAACGAATTGCCCACTGCACTTAGACACAAAGACACAGTGATCTCATTCAAGAGCGCTCTTAAAACTCACCTATTTCAACTGCAAGAACAGACTTAAAGACCTAATAATGTATCCTTGCCTTAAATATTTACAGCATATTTTCTGTTTCTACTTTCGTGGTGTTTGTTTTTAATTTTGTAATCATATCATTATATATGTTTTTTAAGTGTTGTCAAATGTTGTAAAGTGCTTAGAGCTTCTAAAGATTAGGCACTATACAAAGTCCTCATTATTATTATTGCTGAGAATGATTTACTAGCAATATCACCAACATCACCAATACCTTTATCACGAACAAGGTCAATAGATTTCATTCCCAGTTGCTATGCAATCGGTTTTGCTTTTGGGACTATCCTTCTGAATAGACCCTGAACAACGTCACCGAGCCCATATATGTTGGTAATCGTGAATTTATCACCATGACCATTACAGGTGTACGCTGAGAATTATGTATGATCTTATTATATTCTTGTCACTGAATTTCTAATTTATCAAAATCGGCAAGGACGTTATTGGGACAAAGTTTATCAGGTCCACCGTTGAACAATCCACTTCCAGTTTTTTCTTCTTCCTCAATACGAGGTGGTCTGAATGACGATTTTTCTGGGGATAATATATCTCTGGGTAATGGCGCTCTTTGAATTTCTTCGGCTTGTTTCTCAAACTCTTTAAATTCATCCCTATATTTATCAGTGATTCTAGATATACCACGAAACTTTAGAAATACAAAAGGAACCCAATTTTGCTCTGAAACATTGGCGGTGTTTGGATCTAATAATTTATCACGATTTGAACATCCTGTTGCGGCAACCGCTATAGTTCTCTTTCGAGGTAGTGTACGACCTTCTTCGGTAAATCGGGCTGGTGGTTTTGGTTTTGGTCTTGGTTTTGATGCAACAGTATCCTTCACATCGCCGACCTCCTCATGAACTTTGTTAATACCCTCAATTACTTGTTGTATTCCTTCTTGTAATTGTGGTTAATGAGCAGTTATTTCAGCTTGAAGTTCTCGTAGAGTCTTTTTTTTTTTGTTTGTTTGTTTAGTTCTTTCTGTTATTTTTCCAGTTGCTTTAGCGGTTTGCTTTAACGTGGGATGAAGACTTTCGGTAATCTTTGTAACCGGTTTAAATAATTCTGCTGTATCATCTGCAAATTCCACTCGAGCTTCCTGATGCTGTTGTAGTTGCTGATTGACAGAATCACGGACGGGAAGATATCCCTTAATTTCCTCAAGTCGCTGTCGAGATAGTTTACCTGTACGATATTCCATGGCTAGCGTTATTATTGATATAATAACGATTTAATTACACCACGATACAGCAGCAGGGAGGGGACGACCAGCTGTGAGTGTCCCGGGTCGGTAAATGAAAACGCATAAAAATTTCAAAATACATAATGTCAGAAGATAAAAATAACAAAAATGCGTTAACCCAGTTAGATACCTCGGTTTAACGCAACGCGGTTAGAAGTCTCGGTTTAGAATTATTGACGTTTGTGTTTTCATTTTTGTAGGAAGCTTTATTTTCAAAAACGGACTGCTCAAAAAGCGGTCTTTTTACCCTCCCTGCTGCTCTAGTTAAGTACATTGAGGAATAAACAAAATAGGTAAATACAAAATATACAACTTATTGTCTTATTATTTTTATTCACTCATTATAAGACAATTAATGTATGCAAAACAACCGTGAGAACAGTTTTGTATTTGAACCTGAAACGAAAGTAAAATAATGGTCTTTTATTGTTCAACAAAAGTGAAATATATCGTCACAATGAGACAGATATTTTTGGTATGAATTTATAAAAACTAACTCTAAAAAAAGGGCTAGGACTCGTATTCATTTTGAATAAAAAAGGAACAGGTGTGCGTGTGTGTGTGTGTGTGTGTGTGTGTGTGTGTGTGTGTGTGTGTGTGTGTGTGTGTTTGGCAATCAGAAACAATTCTCTTTTAAAATATTACACGATATGTTTCATTGCGACAAAATCCAATGTAATGTTCTAAATCTTATTGCAAATTGTCATTGCAAAACTGAATTCAATACACCAAGAACAATACAACTTTATTTAGACCATGATAATTCTCTCCTTTTGTTGATGTTGTTGTTGTAGGGTTTAACACCATTTTCAGCACAAGATAGGCTATACATGGTGGCCAGTATAACTGGTGGAGGAATAACCCTGGCAAACCCAGGGAAGAACCACCGACCCACGAGAAGCTACTAGCAGGCTTTCTCACGTACCTACGTTAGTCGAGCCTGAGACTCGAACGCACGCGGACAGAGGTGAGGTGGCAGTGATCAGGAACTGTGAGCGCTTTAGACCACTCGGGGCCCCCTCTCCTTTTGTTCCTTCCAAGTAATATTTTATGTATATATTATCAGAATAAAATGAAAATAGATCATTTCATTTCTAGCAATTCTGAAAAATATCATTGCACACACAAGCACACACAAAACGCACACACCTGTACATTCTCTCTCTATCTCTCTCTTTCTTTCTCTCTCTCTCATCTATGGTTTAATATCAAATTAAACCCAATTTAAATAAGAAGTATAGTCGTCATAATAAAGATAATAATACTCTGTCTCTCTTAGAAAATTATTTTCTGGAGGACAGCAGCAGTAACATAGCAAGCTATTTTCACTTATATGCTTTATAAAAATACTGTTCTTGTAAGACATCTTTGAAAAACTAATTGCCGAAGACCAAAACAGAGAGGAAAAAGAACGTTTACAGTTTCATATAATACAGATATGATATTGCCTTAATAATATATCAAATATATGTTTAACGTCAAACAAAAGATATTCAATGGGAACCTTGTATATTTCCAAACCAAACACCTAAAATCGTTTCTAAGGAAGTCGATTTGTTTTGTTTTTTTAACTACTCTACCAAGTAACTATCTAAAGAATTATTCAGAATAAATTGCTGAATCGTCTATGATTTAAACGATTTTAGGGATATAAATCTGTTGGAAAATAATTTCAAAAAGAATCACACAGTTAATTGTATCAAAATAAATATTTTATTGTTATGTATATAATAGAAAATGTGATTTTCCAATTTTGACTACAATATCACCGATTATACCTAATATTTACTTTCTTACCGATTAACTCCTTTTCCGTCTATGATAACTTAGCTCCAGGTCTTTTTTAAATCATCTCTCACCGATGATAACGTCCATAGTCCATCCCATTGAGAGATTTTGCTCCATGCTGCCATCTATCGGTTTAAAGGAAAGATACTTGGCTACGGAAATCATGCATTGTTTTGTGAAAACTTTATATTCGTGTTGTTTATGATATTTATCTAGGCACAATCGTAGGTCTATTCTTGTACACTTTTAAAATATTTTAATCACTATTGGGTATTTTTTAAAAAGCAAATATATGTATTTGTATCGATTTCATTGCAGATGGAAGTTGTGTTCGTTGATATAGCTGTTGACGATTTGATACTCTATTTGTTGTATATGAATTGAGGACTTCTTGTTCACTGGGCATTGCTTTTTGTTAAATTTGTGTTACAACAATAAAATGAAGCCATAGCTTTTCGATGAAGCAGAATAGTCATTGTGTTTAAAATTTACACAACAAAAGAGTTATTGTATGAATGTCAGAGTTTAAGTCGCAAATACTACTTTCTATAGTTTCATTTTATTCTGGAAGTACTTTTACCCAGCTCTTAATAAAAGCTTTATTTAGAAAGAAGTGTTTATTTTACAAATTACTTCATGATCATGCAATATATTTTTAAAAAAAGTGTTCATTATTTTAAAATTGTTTTATCTAAATCAGAATTTAAAAACATTACATAACTTTATTGCCCTCTCTTTGTTTCAAATAGACTTAGGATAACGTAATATATATCTACTCAAGCTAAATACAGTATTTTTATGATGTATTTGACACAAAATGTTCTTGCAGTAGACCATTTGTAACATGCCATAATCGTGTCATTTTCGATGCATTATGGTAACAATAAACTGATTTCACAGAAAATATGATCTTGTTCAGTGAAGAAAATATATTACAAATGATATTATAAGTCATCTCTTTGTTCATTTGGTTCTATTAGAATTTCCTCAAGCTCGATTTACATATAGTTGCTAACCAAATATTTGACGTCTGTTACTTGTCAAGAAGACATTTAGCAAATAAGTTTTTACAAATACCTTCTCAGTTTCCAATCATTCTTAGAATTTTGGTAAATTACATTTTTCCAAATGTTTAGAATTGTATAAAGCATATCGAAATGATAATTCACAGCAATATGTAAGCTGCAAAAAAATTTGATGATGATACTTTTGATAATGATACCATTTAGCAAACATGGGTTACATTATTTAAATGTATAGTCGGCACATACACAATTAAAATTCGAGTCCAACTGCAAAATAAATTAGACCCCGATCAGCCACTGCAAGATCAGCATCAATGTTATTTGTTTTACTGAGGACTCCAAAGTATATGCGACGGCAGGCTCGGATCACTGCAGTTTGCAGTTCCATCCGACTTAAAAGCTGGTATATGAGGCATCATAACGCAAATACGACTGAGAACGATGGCAGTAAATATAATTTTATATAAAACCATCCACATAAATCCATCTTATAAAAGTCATTTGTAAAAGAAATTATTATGCAATTAGTTATAATTCGTAAGGTACTGATCTTTAAGATATTGCTCATATTATCACTACTACTATTGATAGTATATTTAAAATCGATACCCACTGATTGTTGGAAGTAAAGGTATTAGTTTTGCCGATGTCAGCGAAAGAAACAGTTTTATTTTGTAGAATTTACAAGCTTATATAAAAAGTTGACACAATACAATTAGCAATATATATATATATATATATATATATATATATATATATATATATATATATATATATATATATATATATATATATCTATATATATATAAAATTTGTTTTTTGCACCATTATTTTGGAAGACATGTTACTGAATATCCTTGATTATTTGGAGTTGTACGTTTGTTATCGTTTGGTTAGTGCTCTGTGACGTAACATTGTTGCGTTTGAGCACAGAATTACAAAAGTCTTGTTGGTTTGGCTTCCATAACGACCAGTGTGTGTATCTACGGGATGTCTTTCCGAAACAAGTTGAAGAGTGACATATATCATCGTGACTGCTGATTTTACAAATGGTGGTGGAAAAGGATGTGTTTGAAATTATAATATTAGTTAACGATAACTATATCAAATGAGTTCCGACCTCCAGATAATAAAATATGTGGGGCTTAGTTAGAGTTGCATATTTTGGGTCACTGGAGCAGCAAGAACGTCTTATTCGAAACGTTCATTTGGTTGATTCAGAGATGAAACATAATCTTAAACTCATACAAATTCTATGTATGAAACACGTGACATAATAAATCAACAAATATCGCAGTTAACCTAGGAACTGAGCCTGGACTGAAGCCAACACTTTACATAGGCTTATACAAAAGAAGTAGTTTCATTTAGAAAAAAAGAATTGTCACAACTTTTCCATACACAAACTAATCAAAGAACTATAAACTATAGGACTGGTGTAAAATTATTTATTACAAGTTTAGGTTCAGTGAAATAATCAATGCACCGTGTCAATAGAATCATCAATGTCAATGAGGATATTATTTTGTTTACTGTACCTTTAGTCGTATAGTTATATTATAGACGCCTCGATTCTAATTAATAACAATATATCGGTGTCTTGCACTTTAAGCTCATATACAGAACATCATCTTATATTTTACAACTGTCAGTCCAAATCAAAGAGGGTGACTCAGACTCTCGAAAAATAAATTGCCTTTACTTCATTTTGAGACAGCCCATGTATGTAGAAAATTCAAAAGTTGAAAAAAGTATATGCAAGAGAGAAAATGTTAATGAAACTCATAATTAGCTTGTTATTTGATTATATTCCTTAATGTTGACATGTACATTCTACATTAGGATTGCAATTCTCCAATCGCATTATGATTATTAAAAAAAAAAATTCCAACGAGTGTAGTAACTACAATGTCAATACAACTGCGGGTAGAAATATACACCAATTTTGTGTAACTCGGGACACGTGAACCTATTTTTAATACGTTTTCTAATTGCCCACATGGTCGACGCACACGCATTAAGAATTTCCCAACTAAAACACATCCAATAAGGAACATTCTTTCGAACAAATTCCACCAAAACCATAGAAATGTTATGTAAGCTTGACACAGTTCCAAGCTGGTATGAATCGCATCAAAAATGTATACTAGGTCACAAATAATAAAATTTCAAGAATCGTGTATATTCCATTGACGATATTTCTTAGTTTGTTGCTATGCAATAAATACATTTAGGGCATTCTATTGTAAGGATTCTCCTTGGCGCGAGGTCTAGGCGTAACCATGGTCTTATCATACTTTGTAGAAATTCCAATGCCATTATTTTTCGGGGGCATCGATAACTCGGGGGACATTGTTTGATTTTATGTGACCAGTAATGTTAGCAGGATAATCGTTGTGTGCACCTTGAACGTGTTGACTGTACGCCTCTTGACCAAAATTTGTACTCATTTGCAAATCCGCTCCAGATATCAGTTCTTCATTTATTCTCTTCTGGACAAATTTTGAATTGAGGTGTTTTCTGGAAATTGGAAAGTTGAAATGATATCTGGTTAGGATATAATATTATTACGAAACTACCACTTACAATCATGGCTTCTGTCTGTCTGTGGCAGCAGATGATTACATGCAGTGCCTGACCGACAGTCGTCATAACAGTACCAACCAAAAGAATTGAATATAATCTATAATATCGAATCAGAGACAAGTGTATTGATCTGGGGAATTGTAGTGACAATTTCTCAAACAAAATATTACATTATTCGCTCTATACGAATTGGACAAATATCAGACACTAAAATGAAATCGCTGATGAATGTTTGTTGTTGAAATATTTTCATATTGCACGCATAGTGTAGGTTATATATTTATCAGAGTGTCTTACATGCTGAGTAAGATTCTAAAAGTTAAAGGCAACCATGAGTCGTAAAAGGAGCAAATTATCAATTTAAACTGTATGATCTATCACAAACACACAAACATAGACACACATGCATAATATGTAACAATTAAGTTCGTATATTATAACTGGTTTAATAGCGTGTTTGACTTTCCTTCTTAAACTATTTCCATAATCATATATAAGGTAGGATGTGATTCTTAGTTTCGGTAACAGGAATAAAAATTCATATGGCGAAATGCAACATTTATCAACGTAGCTTAACTACCTTCTCGCAATAAGCGCAATTATGGCAACAACAATGCTGACACCGATTACCACTCCAACATCGATGGCCGCCGGATGAACTTCGCTTTGATGTGCAGGTGCTACTGCAGGTGGTACTAAAAGGGGAAGGACATTGTTGTGTTTAGATGTTTATAAATGAAAATTAATATGGAAAAACAAATATTATTTCATAAAGTTATCAGCAGACACTGACTAACTGCACTAGGAAGAAACGTTTATTGCCGTACATTGCCGGAATATATTTTCCTGTCTTTAGCCAAGGCATATTGTCAGTCAAAAACAAATCTTGAATACATCATGAAAGTTAACCTATGCAGGAGTGTGGATATGTTTTTTTTTTTCTGTTTGATTTTTTTTTTAAAACTGAACGTCTTCGTGAATATCTACTTCAAAATAGCAGTGATAGGTATGGTAATGTTTTTCACTTGGTTGTCTATAGAAAAACATCATATGATATCAATTTTTTAAATAGGATAAAACGTACAAGAAACGGATTCATTCAAGCTTCAATTTGCTTGCTTTTGATATAATAAATACAGATACAACATCCGATGTTTGCAAATATTACAAATATTAAGAAATCCAGAATCAAGATATTGAAAAACACTACCTGTGCACAATGTTTGAAGATCCTCAGCCCAGCCATCGGGCATACAGTGTAGACTGTGCACAGTGGATTCTTTAACAAATCCACTGTTGCACTCAAAATTGCATTGAGTTCCAACTGCTCTGGAACATATCTGTCCATTAGACCCATTCAGAAGAGCTCCAGTTGGAATCTCCTTTAAACAAGTGATCTCTGAAAACAATTTAAGGGGCAAGGTAAAACCTCGATGTCTTTGATATTGATACCGTTTCGCAATGTATTTATGTAGATTTATAGCAAGCAAAGCAAAGTATATGAAGTAAACTACAGATTTAAAAAATCAAATACCAAACCAAATATTTGGATTATATAATTATTTCATTTTGTACATTTACCCTCGTTCTCTCTTACTATATCGTCCCT
>JAECUM010032965.1:0-12384 GCA_016617855.1 Megalonaias nervosa | reverse complement strand
GTGTGTCAGTTACATTTGTACTAGTCTATATAATCGAAGAAAGGGCGCATTGTGAGGTTATAGTGCGAACTATTTAGTAAGGCTTGAAACAGCCGATCAATAATGATGTGCTCAGTGGTCTCGTACACGAGGAAATGACGCAAATTAAATGACTGACGTGACCGATACTGCTAGTGGAAAACCACTCCTAAAATATTATTAGTAAAACTACTACTAATTAATATTAATAACGATACGAAAGTGAAGATAAACAATATAGCATATAAATAAACAACAATAATAACGATAATAAATAAATTTTATTGCAGTTACCTCAATGCTCTTTCTTCAAGAGTATATTGCAACATTAAATCAACTGTAACACAACGCACCAGTATGTAAATAAATAAAGAGTTTTATTACATACCCATCCTACATAGCTGATCTGGCATTCGATATAGATGTTCAAATCTGTTTCCGTATCGTACAAAATGAAATATCCATATTGTTCACTCAACCAGAAACTATTCAATAATGGTCAACTGATAAATTATCCTCTATTGCTATGCATATTAAAATATTGTGTGTAATTTCATAAGTATCTAAACAGACACGATTATACCTTTAAAAACAAATTTAAAAAAATCAGTCGTGGGGAGGGAGGAGGTTGTTCAATGTACCTGTTGAGAATGGCTCAATACGCCGCCGAGGCCGTAAGTAACGACGATGAGTTTATGGGTATTTCACAGTACCGACCACCGAGAAATTAGTATTTGAGGTTGACAACAATATTTTGGACAGAATGTTTGACGAGAAGTTCTCGGATGAAGTTGGTGTGGAGTGTTACACCAAACATACAGAGAGGGAGAGAGACAAGTATTTTGTAGCTTAAATATTAAAGGTATTTTTTTTTTTTAAATTCCAGACACGAGAAAAAAAAAAAAAAAGACTCTGGGGTGATGTTCATTTTCGATGCGCAAGGAAATAAACACAAAAGCAGATAAGTGCTTTGTTTCGAACGGGAAAAAACACAACAGAAACTCGTTTGATACGGTGTAGTAATATACGTCTCGGCCTGACGGTCTCGACATATTCTAACGCAGTATCAAACTCGTTCTTTCCGCCCACTCGGAACAAAACACATTATGTATTTTTGTCTATTTAAAGATTGTATCGGCTATATTTGAGCTAATATTACACTTCACATTGAAGAAATGTAACAAAAACAGTAAGAAACAAAAGATCATGAAAGAAGAACGAGGGAATTAACATCCAGATCAACGGGAAGGCTAGAGGAACAAGTTGTTCTACTTTTTTGGACAGGACAGGTGGCGCCACCAGACATGTGAGATAAAAAGAAAAAGGTGTACGGGAAGGCGAATTTCACGACTTATTGTTCATTCATCGTATAAAATATTTCTGTATATAGGCTTTCGGGTCCTGGATTTATTAATATCTGTAATAAATAGTAATACTTCCAGCGTTATATGCTCCGAATCATTCATTACTGAGCTGGACTGTAGCAAAGGTTTTCTACAATTTCTTTGGCCACTGAAACAACGATATCCATTGTTCATTCATAACAAGAGGAGGCCGAGAGCTTACCACCATTAGTGTTACTATATTTAGCACGGGGATTCCCAGCTAATATTTGTCAAATAGTCAACTTTAGGCCTACAGGTGTGTCGTTCCTCTTCTGCAGTGTTTTCGTCCGTAGTTAATATTAATATTTTTGTCCTGGTTGTCTGTTGTTCGGCAAGATAGAAATAGCACTCTCCTTCATTTCTCCATGCCTGGAAGGGGCCATTAGTTTTTAGAGGCTGTCATTCTGAGACAACCTTGCTAACGTTCGCAACATCACGGACGATCCTGCGTATCATACCTCGAACGTACGCCAATAGCTGCTTGCCATTCGGACCACATCGGCTATTTAGGAAATAATGATTGAAACAGAAAGTGTGAATGCAATGAACTATTTTGTCGTTCCAACTTCTAGGTAAGTCTTACGGTTATTATAATCGTAGAAATAGCCGGGATGGTCCGAATAGATTGCAGTTTCTTTTTCTGCAAAGAAATGTCCAGCGTAAAATATATATGATTTTTCTGCAAATTGCAACGCCGAAACACATCCAATGCTTATTTTTGTTCCGCAGAAATATCAGAGGCGGTCCGAACGCCTTTTCAAGTTCCAATTATAGTAATGGTCAAACTGTCATATCAGTCGCTTAAATATCATTATAATGCATTTTCATAACGACAAACCATATATATATATATATATATATATATATATATATATATATATATGCTACTTCGCAGACGGTCTACATGGTCCACAAAGTCCATGGTACACCATCACGACAAATACATACATGATTGGCATCAACACTCACGTGGGCACTATTACAGACACCGACCGGGCAACACGCACACGCGTTTCTAACTAATTATTCTTTTTTACTAGTACAACTTCCATTAAATTATTGAAAATCTTAGCCTCAAGAATATTTATGTCTCCAGAGATTGTGAGTTCTGGAGGGGCCATAACACCGCGTTCATCTAGAAAGAAACCGATTACGCCATTGAATGGAGGGGGGAGGGGCCGAGTGGTCTAAAGCGTTCACCGTTACGGATCACTGCCATCTCAACTCTGTCTGCATGGGTTCGAATCTCGGGTTCGGCCAGTGTGGGTATGTGAGAAAGCTTGCCAGTAGGTTCTCGTGGGTCAGTGGTTCTTTCCGGGTTTTTTCCGGGTTCTTCCTCCACCATTAATACTGGCCGCCATGTACAGCCTGTCTTGTGCTGAAAAATGGCGTTAAACCCCTACAACAACAACAACGACAACAACCACTGAATGTGACTAAAACGATTGTTCTCGTCCTCGTCCAAATACTGTTAAACGGACAATTGCGCCCTTGTTGAATAACAGTCGAGATTTTTTCTTCTTGGTTGGGTTAATGCTGGTGCAACATAATCAATGGGGAATGAAACCAAGATGGATATGTGTGCCAGATGTTTTTATGCTTCGCTGTGTATTCCCAGTCTAGGTGCTTTCACGTGCTAATGACCACAAGCTGGCATCGAGCTGGTAGTTCTGCGCCATGGTGATCCCAACCGTCTATTTTTATCTTGCCCTCATGTATATTTATTTTAGCGTGTACGAGAGTCGGGTAACACCACTCTGATGCATACATTTGTTAACAAATGGAACAAAATTGATTTTCATCTTAGCATCACTGGCCAGCTGATCCACCTAATCCACAAATCCAGCAATATCATGACCGTGGCCAGAATCGATCACCAGCATGTAAAGATTATCTTATCTTAAACAAACAAAAAAGGCGGTTAAGTACCTGACTGGATAGATCTTTTTAATCCTTAAGACAATTTCATCTCGGCCCCAACGGCTCTGTTAATGTAACTGTTAATGATTTATAATGGTAGACCATTATGCCGCTGGTCATTTTTAAAAGAAAATAATGTTATTGTTCCACACCAGCGTTTAATTCCGGTTAAGATTAACAAGTATGGTCCAGACTTGCGTACTTTTAAAATGTGAGGTTTCGATGCATCAAAAGCATCTCTGACAATATCAAAAACGAGTCAACAATTTCTTAAGTCATCGGTTTAATTTCTCTCCGTCATCGGTTAATATTCCTTCAGCTGTGTGCCACGAACTTACTACGCTTAATTGGTGAGGGTATGGTAGATAGCACCTAGGCAACCTTTGCATCCACATATTGCCCAATCTCACCTAGGCAACATTTCCATCCACATATTGCTTAGTCTCAGCACCGGCATCACTGATGTGTCGTTGACAGAGGCAACCGATATACCAGTCTCCGATTCCCCAGATTTCGTTGATTTCAACGAGGTTCTTTGCGACAGCGCCTCGCAGCTTTGTAAGAACATCTTGAAAGTCCACGTTGACGTTTCAAGTTTTACAGTCTGATCTTGGAAATCACAAGCTCGCCCAGGTCGACGTCAACAACAACCCGGCTGGTAAACTCGGTCAAAGTCGCTTTGGTGACAAACCTGGTCAGATTCACATCGGCTCGTAGTGGGATGGTATTGGTGGTGGTGGTGTTGAGTTTCCGTAAATGTTATTAGGCATTTCGTATACTAATGGGTGTACTTTCTAAGTGACAATGTAAAATCAAGAAATGCTCGAGTGCACGTCACGCTTCAACAGCAAGATGTCCACATATTGGCTCGTCCAACCTAGTTTGAAGAGGCAGCGCGGAATAAAATTGGTTTTCGTCCGCCTACCCGGGTTATATAATCAGGAACTTCACATGGCAGTGCAAGCATGTAATAGTCAAAATATAAAGGATGGTTAGGTGTCGTCACGTATGCCACCCAGTGCCATCCAGATCCTCTTGTTGAATCCAAATTAACGATTCAAATTTCCCTTGTGCGGGAAATCATCGACGCAAATTCATCACGCATGGATGCACATATGAAATATCTGATTTTGTCATCGTGAGTAAATCGACATTAGTCAATGAGCACGTTAACGGCGAAGTCACAACTGAAGACCACTTCCGCTTGGGAGCCTTCGACTCCCACGCCTGGTTAAGAATTTTTTTTTCCTTTTTTATTTGTCTACCAACCGCCTTTTTCAGACCCATCCCGGATATAGTTCAACGGCCCCTGGCGCAGCCAGTTTTTGCAACAACAAGAGCCGTAGAAGCTGACAACGTTGAAATGGCTGCTAGGAATGGAAATATTCCATCGTCATTTTCATCGCGGCAACTCCGACAGCTGATAAATTAAGAGTTATCCCGCGGCGTTGGCGTTTGGCTGCTTCAAACTATCATGCTTGATTCAGTGTCAATATCAGTGGGATGTTCCCGGATAACTTGTCCCGGTAAAGTTTAAAATGAACTCCGGTTTGTTTTCTTTCTTTTTATCGCGGCTGAGATCTTTTCGAGTTAACCTCTACTCAACGTAGTAGTAAGTAAAGAGGTGGATCTTAAACCAAAAGCGGATTCTGGACCAGAAACCCCCACCCCCTCCCCTAAATTATGGAGAGGTGGAAAGAGGTTTCCGAACCTTAGATTTATTTCTATTTAAACAATGAAATATTATATAATATGGGTTATTATCCATCACCAATAAGACATGTTGGATCTGACAAACAAATTTTGTAAGTGATTTGATTCAATAAAATCAGCCTCAAGTTATACTGGCATAAAACCTAAAATAATATGCGATTGTATTAAAAAAGTTGGATATCATATGTCACCAAAATGTGGGTCAGTATGGTTATTCGCAACTGAAAATGACGAACGATTAAGAGGTTGGTCAGATGATTTAATGATATTTATTGACAATATTTGTTGATATTTTATTTGATAATGATACAAAATTAAACATTTACTACTGTTGTAACCATATTTTATGATAATCTTTTTCATACCTGCTAGCTCTCATTGGTAGTATATCCGTTAACATATTATCAATAATACGAAACTCGCGTATTAAATCATCCATATCATATTTTACACCTCGCAAGTAAGATCGTATTTGATCAAGTAATTTTTTATAAGTGATAATTGCTATCTTACAAGCATTTTTTTCGTCTCAAGCTTGGGTTCGATCTTCTTACACGCTGTTGCAAGAGAAACACCAACGCCTGATATTATTAACAATAACGGATTTAATGATGCTCCACTTGAAATTATACCAGAGCTAGTCATTAACAGTGGTAAATATGATATTATCCGAAGTATTTTGCTATAGTATTTGTAACATTTTTTCACGCACCAAAAGTATTTTATGATAAAATTTATAATATTGAATTAGAGCGTCAACATCTTGTTTTGGAATTTCTTCTGATATGTGATTGAAATCGATGATTTGTTTTTTCATTATACAATATTTTATACAAAGACAAAAGTTCTAGCACCAACAATCGAATCGAGAAACTCGCGGAATTTATTATTTTTAGGATCAACTAAACACTCTCTATATTTGTCATAAACATTTGACGAAGTATCATCATATTGTTTATCTGTTAGTACATATTGTTTCTTTAACCAAGCGTATGAATCAAAACTATTTCCTACTTCACTCTCATATAAATCTGTTTTATTCACCAAATTACTGTAATCGAATTCTGTTTCTTCAATATACCCTAATACTAAACTCAACTGATCTAACGTGTAATTTTTGAGAACAAGATGTTGTCTGATAATTGCATATGCGACTATGAAATTTGCTAGCATCAATTTCTTAAGCTGATCTAATTCAATTGTAAGAAGACCAACAGCAGAAGCTACTTTTAACATTAATTTTTCATATGGTTTTGTGAGTATTGTTTTAATTTCGTTGTAATAATTTCGTAGTGACAATTGTCTAGAGTACTGGATTGATGGGAATGGAACATCATCTTCTTCACTTATATCATAATAAGAATCAGACTTTACTTCCAACTTTGTTTGATCGACTTCTGTAAAAAGATTTTCTCGCTCATCATCATTAAAATTACTAATTTCATAGTCTAAACTTTTGATTATCTTTAGAGACTTGTTAACAATAATCGGATCAAATTCTGGGTCTTTTTTACGTATCATTGACAAAATTGCGTTTGCGTATACTTTAATAATTGACTCTGCGTCTGACGTCATAGTAATGATTTTAACTAAGGTTTCTTTGTCATGGTAGTACATACCGAGATGTTTAAATATACCTCGTTTTGAAAAACTATCATATAACTTTTTGTTTCTTTTTATTCTCATTTTTTTATTTTCCGCTAGTTTGTCAAGACGAGTATGATTTTCGTTTATTCGTCTTTCTTCTAGTGTTCTTCCACTATAAACTCGTGCTTTTATTAAATCTGATTTTATTATCAAATCTATGTTAGACCAATCAAGCTCGAGTAATATTTTTTTAAATATAATTTCAACTTGCTTTTGTTCTTCTAGACAATCATCAGGATGACAGTATCTGCTTATAATATCAAAGTTTTCTGTTGCTTTCTTCAGTTGTGGTCCTCGCATATATATAACGCGAATAAAATTAGCAAACTTTGCTGGCAATGTTGGATTGTTTAATGATTCGATGTTAAGTTTTTTCAAACTTTGTAACATTTTTGCTGTTTCATTAACGGCTCCAACATCTTTGTTGGGGTTTAAAATATTATCATAACATTCTCTTGCAATGGTTATATTTGGTGGTTCTGACATTATTCTATAACATTAGATTAAATCTGATCATCAAGTGTATATATTTGAAATGCTGTCAGTCCTGGAAATGGACGTTCAGCAGCTAAAACATTAACTCGAAAATGTAAGTACTTATTAACAGTGTTTTCTGTCGGTATTGTAAAATATTGTGTTGTTGAAATGTAAGTGTCTGTTGTGCTATACAATGTTGTCCAGTTGATATCATCATTTGATCCTTCCAATCGCCAATTATAAATTTGACCAACACCAGAGTTTAATCTACCTCGCAAATGAAATTGCCAAATAGCAACTGCATTGGGACATTTAATTTTAATCCAAAAGTTTTCAACTTCTCCGTTGGCTGTCCACTCATGTCTATCAGAGAAAGCGTAATAAGGACAATTTTCGAGATAATATGTTGATGCGCTTATCTCAAACCCGGCTCGGTTGTCAGTTGCTTTATAAAGTGTTGGAATATATCCAACATTGTGTTTAGTTCGTTTTATACCGCTAGACAGACTATCAACATACACTTTATTTGTCAGATCATTAGGGCTAACTGGAACATATGTCGTAGTTATTTTTTTGTCTCTCATGTTTATGTTACCTGACATTGGTCCACCAGATTTTTTAAGGTATGAAGCAAGTTCTTCATTTAATTGAGCATAACTGATAGCATCAGCATCAGCTTGTGGTGAGGTTGTTGGTAGTCCAGTTATTTTTGAGTTATTTCTCATTGTAAGGTTACCTGTCATTGTATCCCCGGCTTTGTTAAATTTATTGTCATCAACAGATTTTAGTTGTGCATAACTTACAGCTTGTGTTTGATTTAAGTTTTCTGGCGGATATGCAGTCTCTATATAAATTTTTTTCCTGACATATTGATATTACCTATAACCGTTCCACCGATTTTATCAAGGTTGTTATCATCCACATACCTCAACTGTGCATAATTTACCGCTTGCATATAATTTAAGTTTGCTGGTGGATACCTGGTCTCCAAATTTATTTATTTTTCTTCTGACATATCTAAATTACCGCTTAAAGCTCCTCCTGTCAACTACAACTTGCTGTCATCAACAGATTTTAGTTGTGCATAACTAACAGATTGTGTAAGGTCAACTCTTACTGGCGGATACGCTGTTTCTAAACCTAGTACTCGTTGATTTGACATAAACAGGTTTCCTGTCATTGTGTCACCGGATTTTTTCAGGTAACCTGATAAATCAATCTTGCCGTTTGTTATTGTTGTTGTACTTACAGCTGATGAATCTCCTATTAATGTTCCAAATTTTGTATAATAGCTCATTATTTATTTATTGTCTGACAATTTTTATATAACATAAAATTGTATAACAACAATGGCAAAATCGTCGATATTAAATTTTGATACAGAGCAGTTGGTGAAACATAAACATGAAAACGAACTTCCAGATTGTCATTATCTTATTGTTGGAAGAACTGGATCAGGAAAAACAAACTTGCTTATGAATTTACTTCTAGGAGATAATTTTAACTACGATCGCGTTTATATTTACACAATTAATCCACAACAGGATAAGTACGAGTTACTAAGCAAATATAATAATAAACTTCGTGATGATCTTGAGGCTGGCGAGGATTTTTTTTATTATCAAACAACCAGAAGATCTTGTTCCAGTTAATCAACTTGATTCAGATGAACATAAGATAGTAGTTATTGACGATATTCCGCTAAATAATGTAGAAATGAACAAAATAAGATCGTATTTTTCACTGTCTCGAAATAAAAAATGTAATTCTGTTTATTTAGCTCAAGGTGTTTATAATTTTTATAGATTTATTAGGCGAAATACTGGTTGTTTTGTATTATTTCCGGGACTGGACAATATTGACGCTAGAAATATCGCGAACGAGCAATGTGGCGACGTAACAAAAGATAAATTTATTGAATTATATCATAAAGCTACAAAAGATAAATATAACTTTTTCTTATTTGATAAACTAACACGTGATCCAACTAAAATGTTTAGATGCTGTATTGACAGTTACTTGCAGTAAGGTGTTTTCCACTTCTTAAAAGTTTATAAAATTTATATATAACAATTATGTATAAACGAGCAAAGTACAGAAAACATATAGAAGATCTAAAAAAAAACTTGCTCAATTTCAAGCAGCATTTAAACAAAAAGTGCAGCAGGCACGACGTGGACAAGTAACTGCTGCAGAAACAACAGCTACGATTCTCAAACCAGTTACTGAAGCACTACTTGGAAAACAACCTGAAACTAAACCGCTGTCAGAAGAAGAACTTAAGCAACTACAGGAAAAAGGTTTAGTCGGGCTTGTTAAAGAACAACAAGAAGCTGCTGCTGCAAAAATTATTAGAAAATCTGATGAAGAAAAGGTAAAGTTAGCTAGAGAACTTGTAAAACATGTTGATGATCCTGCTGTTAGACAAGCTGAACTAAGACGGCTATTAAATAATATACTAGAATTTGAACGAAGATTATCAGAAAGAGTATCAGTTGGTCCAATTGGAAGAATGTTAGACGAGATGACGAAAAAAAGTAAAGGTCAAATAATTTTGGAGGAGATGCCTGAGGAAGAAAAAGCTAAAAAAGAAGCCTTTAGTAAAGAACATGGACTAGATATCCAAGAAGAGCAAAAGTTTAAAGATGCTCTAGAGAGTATAAATGACAAAATAAAAGATCATGAATATGAATCGTTTAACGAAAAATACGGTTTTAAAAATGTGAGAAAATACGATACTAAAAAAACTGATTACAACGCCGAAGAAGATATTAGTAAGTTAGAAAATATAAAAGATCAAAGTAAGAAACATCTCGGCAACATAAAACTGGAAAATGAAAGCTACCGCGACAGTATCACAAAATACCGACGGGGGATTATTGCCGATCTTTATATCAAAGCTATTCGTAATATAAAAATTGACATATATCATAGTTATCGCACTAGTAGTTTGAGTAGTGAGGCAAAAGATATAGATGAAATACGTATGAAAGCTGATAAAGTTGTCTCAAAGGACATAAAAGATCCTATTGAAAGACAAACTGAATTAAGTCGGTTGGTTGATGATTATGATGAACTTTCTAAAAGGTTAAAGACAGCTGAAAAAGAAAAAACTGGAACGGGTGTAAAAATATTTACATCAACTGCTGAAATGATAGGCAGATTAATGCTGTTGATAACATCAAAAGAAGCTGGTAATATTAGTGCGGAAATTGATAATGAAATTATTGATATATTAGATCATCTAAGATCAGAAAATTTATTAACATCTGATGAATACGAAACTTTACACTGCGACTTAATTTTGTAAAAATATAATAAATAACAATGTCAACAACATTATTACTAGACTCTAGTACAGCCGCGAAAGATAGCGCAAAATTTTCAGTAAATTATATTCCGCCAATACAACTTGATACTGAAAAACAGTACGAAATTGGACTAATTTCATGTACGTGTTGGCATTCCATGGCTAATGTAAAAACTGGTGTAAACGATAAATTTGATTTTACTTTAACTCCAGCTCCAAGACCTACACGGAAATCAGTTAAAATTCCGCAAAGAGCCTACAACGTAACTGATTTAAATAAGACGATACGCGAATTAATAACGAAAAATGGAGGAGTTTCAGACAGTTTTGAGCTAACACCAAACTATAACACATTACGCAATAGAATAACATTAAAAAATAATTTGATAATAGATTTTTCATCATCAACAAGCATAGCATCGCTGATTGGATTTACTCACAAGCAATAAGGATCAACCACAAAACAAACTATAACATTTGACGGTGAACTACCGGTAAATATAACTGACGTAAACACAATATTAATAAATTGCTCTATTGCTTCTGGATCTTACTCAGCCCAAGGTAGTAAAAGACAAACGATATATAGTTTTTCGCCAGAAGTTCCGCCAGGATCGCTCATGCAAATTAGTCCACGGCAAGTTATTTATTATCCACTAAATGTTGAAAATCAAATAACAACAATAAATATGCAGTTGACAGATCAATCTGGACGACAGCTGGATCTGAATAACGAGGTTGTTACTTATTATTTACACTTACGCGTTGCGTAGTTTTATACAACCCCTTGATATAATGAAACAGAGAAAAAAATTTATCGAAGAAAAATAGTTGGAGGATTTTTTGGAAATATATTTACTAAAGTTATAGAAAATGCTCCAGGAATAGCTCATAAAGTTGTACCAATTCCACTTGACGCAGGTAAAGCTTTTGCAACTGGAGATGCTACTGCCACTGGAACTGCGGTGGGACAAAAAATAGCTGATAAAATAAAAGGCACACCGTCTTCGTCTGAGATAAAACAAGTTATGTCAGAAATCGCTCCAACAAAAGAAACTCAACGTGCTATGATAACAACAACAAAAAAACTTTTATCGCCAAAGGGCGAGCAGATCATGCAAAAGTTAATATCTAAAGTAACAGCGCCGCAATAAAATTTTACATAATCTAATAAATAAAAAATGTCTGTTAAAAATTATCTCGATTTAACAGAAACTTATGACACCGATGACACTGTAACAGAATTTGAGTATGTTGAGTATCTCGATGAAAATTCTAATGAACCAAATAAAACTGGTATTAGAACATTTAATACCCGAGACGAAGATGTGTTTCTACTGCCACATAAGGCAATGTTAGAAGTTCGCGGTCAGATTATGACAGTGGCCAATCCACATGTTGCAATTGCAGCTGGAACAGAAGTAGCTCTTATAAATAATGGCTGGTGCTTATTCAAAAGTGCTCGATATCAACTGGCCAATCAAACTGTTGAGGATATTTCAAGTCACCTGCAAGTTGCAAGCACAATCTTAAATATTATTTCGTTTTCCGACGATTACTCCAGATCGACTGCAACTAATATGATGTGGTTTAAAGATACTGGAACTGGTGGTTTAGCCGTATCAAATGAACTTTTCTCCAAAGGTGTTTTGGTACACGGAGCTGATGCCGCTGCAGATTTTCCAATTGTAAGAAATTTTTTCTTATCGCTAATGCTAACAATTTTGGTATAGCCGTACCAGATGCAGCCGCTAATCAAGATGCTACAAGAGTTTCTCTTACTGCTGCTTGTAATAATCTTGGCATAACACCACTAGGAGCAGCTGCGGACGGTGTTGCAATGTTAGATTTAGTTAATAAAGCAATTAGCGTAAAAAAATCCACGTTACAATGAAGGTTTTGCTAGGAGAAAGG
>JAECUM010032964.1:0-49638 GCA_016617855.1 Megalonaias nervosa | reverse complement strand
CAATGAATAGGTATAAACACTAAAAAGTGCATGACCTGTGTACAAGCTGACCCCCCCCATGAATAGGTTCAAACACTAAAAAGTGCATGACCTGTGTATAAGTGGACCCCCTCCCCAATGAATAGGTATAAACACTAAAAAGTGCATGACCTGTGTATAAGCGGATCCCCCCAATGAATAGGTATAAACACTAAAAAGTGCATGACCTGTGTATAAGCCCACCCCAACAACCAATGAATAGGTGTAAACACTAAAAAGTGCATGACCTGTGTATAAGTGGACCACCCCCCAATGAATAGGTATAAACACTAAAAAGTACATGACCTGTGTATAAGCTGCCCCCCCAACCAAATGAATAGGTGTAAACACTAAAAAGTGCATGACCTATGTATAAGCCGATCCACAAGTCCAAAACAACATCACAAGACACATGTCGCAAGTTCTAAATTCATTTATTTAGGAAAACTTATATTAGCAAAAATTACACATATACCTCTTGCCGGCTTGGCATGTATGATTATTACATAGAAATGGTACAAGCTCATAAATTTGTTTAAAATGCCAAGAAATTTATTCAATATTTTTGTTTTCTTATTGTTTCTGCCCAATTCAGATGTGAGTATAACTTAATTGGATGATGACAAGAACTGATCATTCACAGGCTGCTGTAACACTACCTGTCCCTTCTGAATCAAGTTAATTATATTTTGTTTATGCGTTATTGCATTAGACTTTTTATCTCAATCCACCAGTAATTACATTTATATTTTGCCTTGAAATTGTAAATACCCAACTCATTAAAATGTGATCCCAGTATGACAGCAATGAACAACTGGGGTTGGTTCAACGCTCCAGTTTAGGCTTATGAGGGTATTTACATAATGGCGCCACCGCAAGTACATTGTTGGTTTGAACATGCGCAGAATGAAGTACATTCTGCTGAATGAAGTACACCCCTTGGATTCAAATCATGGGCACCGCTGCACTAAACTTTAATTAAATTTCCAAAATACAATAATGAAGTTTGAGAATAATGCTTGAAAAATTATGCTAACACTGTAAAAACTGAGTTGTAATTTGATGTATACGGCCTTATACCCCGTTTTACAACACTAAAGTAATTGTGATAATATTATGGAGTGAAAGGCAATTACACATTAAAGTACTGGTATACTTGCTGGTCAAACTTTTCTCTTAACCCAAGCCAGTTTCAGGGTTGTAATGATTAACTGGCCTGTCCTGTTGTCGGCAAACGAAAGACAAATCTGCCAATTATAAATGCCAAAACATCCAGCTTTCCATTGTGTGGAACAGTATTCAGCCAAAACACAAAACTAAAATAGATTGATGATGATTTTACTTGATCTATATTCAGAATTTTAGCCTTAATTATTGCCATTCTTTCATGAACATGTTACAGTTATAATGGTTATGTGCCTTGAATAAATAAATGTGTGTACCTTTCCATAAATATTACCTCAATTTGTAGGATCACTTATATCATTGAAAAAGAGTAACTCATAAGGGCGTGGATCAACGAAATGGAACAGCTAGATGAAATTTTAGCTGGAAGAATGCAATTTGGTCAAAACAATGAATAAAGCAAAATCTGCATGTTTGGGAATAAACAAGGATTTAAGTGACGCTAAATATGATTTGCACTGAGTAAGTACTGTACATTATAGTACATCTGGTCTCCCAGATAAACTTGAACCGGCCAGTGAATTATTAAGTCTTTATTGACCTTTATTTAATTTCATGTTGGAAAAATTAGAAAATATGCACATGCAAAAAAAAATTAAAAAAGCAATCATAGTAGTTTGTAACAGTATAGTAAGCATCAGGACACCGAGAATGTATTTGCATATACATCATTGGACACAGTAAAAAAATATTTTTTCATGTCCCAAGATTTACGGCTATTATGGTAGTCAACAAAATAAATCTTAAAAACTTTAAATTTTAGACCTTAGCCCACTGAAAAGTCAATCCCCCCGTTCTTCCAATCCTTTATTTTTTGTACATTATTCGGCTTACACACAAGTATATACAATACTACTTTCGAGACACATGAGCAAGACAGAGTATTGTCAGGTGAGAGACAAGAGTCTACAGCTAAAACAGTAATGGCCAACTTCTGAGATGGATGAAGTTGATGCAAATAGGTGGCATGCTTATTACAAGTCCCTCCAGAAAGCTCATGCTGTCGAAACCAGACAGATTTGGGCCATAATAGGAGGAAATGTTAGTGGAGTGAGTGGTAGTGTGTGAGGGCTCTATGTGTTATGGGATGTTTATGTTAAGACATAGACAACCCCTTTATCAAGTCCTCCACTCCAAGTATTGTCTTCTTTAAACAAAGATGGTTCCACTGGCAGTCCAACTAATAGACGGTGATGGAGAAAATACCAATACAGTATAATATGTATCAATATCAATTGTGATAGAGCTTTTATTGATAAATAATGATGCTGTTGCACTACTAGTGGCTGTTTTAAACTTTAGAATGCTTGGACCTAATAATTTGGTCATCTTAGACACTGAGAGAAGAATCATTTGAGTGCCAAGTTAAAAGATGACAAAATTTAAGCATTTTTTAAAGGAAAATTAAGGAGTAATATTAAAAAAGACAAAGGACCAATTTTTTTTAGCACATTTAGCTTTCTCTGTCAATGGTTATTATCTCCTTCAACCTTGTTACTGCCATTAGAATTCCCTATCTGGAGTTCCCTAGACCACCTTGCTACTTATTCCTGCCTTAAATTCCATGATAAAGTGCCTCTACTTTAATTTTCTTTGAATGATAGTTTCTATTATTAAAGCCTTAGCTATATCAACATTTACATAGTTAGAGTGACCTTAATTTTACTGACTAAATTTTCCATATTTGTCATCACATCTGTATTTTCCAAATCTGTACCATTAGCTGAGTTTGTATGGTCATTAATTAGAACAGCCACAATGAGTCTGCAAGCCAGACAGTCACATGTGAAGATGACAACGTAAAGAAGGAACTGGCAGTCCCACAATCAAGAACTGAATATGCAGTGAATTAAATGCTCAATGTTTTTAGTGAAAAACAGTGGATATAGTTAAAATTAGAAAGCACTGATGGAATTTTTTATTTGCCACATTATGATTCTGAATGAGTGGGTGATCATCTGACAATTTTCAATCTGCAATTTCTGAGATTTTGGTCACAAATTCAGGACAAAACTAAGAGCACTGCTTGTGCCTAACATGAAAGACAGATAACATCTACTACTAGTAAAAACTCTCAATTGCAAAGTCTCTTTGCTATAACCATCAAGGCATTGACCAACATATTAAGTCCATGATTAAAACATTGCTGAGAATTTTTACTAAAAAATCGTAACAAATGTTGACAATGACATCTCTAGTAGAAAGAATTTTTTTGAAAGTAAATTGTCTCTCCAAATATAATTGCCCAATCATATAGACATTAAGAACATGCTCTTTACTACTTTCAAATCTAGCCGTCCATGAAAGATACAAAAAACACTTCTTCCCGCTGTACTATACAAAGGGAAGGAACTCTTACAGATAAACTCCCCTTGTTTCTGCTTGGGGGGGGGGACTGCTAGCAATTTGATCAGGCAAGCACTTTTGGAGACAGCCTAATTTAACAAGTGTTCCTTGCTCAGCCAAGTACATTACCAATTCACCTTAACATGAGGAGAATTGGCATGGGGAGGGGGGAGGAAATGTCTGACCATCCAGCCTCTTTCCACGTCACCCTCTTTGAGCATGATGACTGCTGCATTGAAAGGATGTACTTAACCTAACACGACATTAGCAAAACTGAGGCTCATGCATCTATATATCTGCAAGGACACTCCCTGTTGGATCCCTGTTATGGCTATTGCCTTGAATTCAAAAGTTTCCCTGATAATTCTAGCAAAACTTGTAATACCTGAGGCTGAGGTGTTGTCATGAATGGTGTGTGCTAACTGTCTGGGCAGCTACCAATAATCCAATAAGATTCTCTCCTTTATGAAGCCACGTCAAGTAAACAGAAGCTGAAGAAAGCAGACTGAGTGTGCCAGCTAACTGGCTCCACTATATCTCAAAAGGATAGGCTGATGGAAATTGCTAGAAATTCAAATACAAAATCTTCATGAGTCATACCTGATTCTTTGAGAGTACATACTATGCCAATCTAGTAATCTTCTTTATGGTCAAGAAGCTAGTTCATGTAGGGTTGTCTTGTTCCCTTGTGTAGGGTTTCCGGCCTTGACAGGAAAAGTTGTCTTGGTTTCCTGCCTTGACAAGAAAGTTTTTAAAGTACATATGGACCTTATTTACCTCTAGTTCAGTTGCACAAAGTTCAGATCCAAACCCTATACAGCTCAATGGTTTGCTGATATCTCTCAAGCTGACGTAAATCTTGGAAGTTTTATGAGATTTCACATACTGATAATAATCATATCTCCAATAACAATACACACTCAAATCAACATGTCATATCCAAAAAAATAAATTCTTGTAATTCCTGGTTTTATTTACAAGAAACTGAACATTTCTTTTGATTCCTCTGTAATGATCAGTAACACTTTTTAAGTGGGTTATTTTCCCTTTTGTCTTTAACATGCATTGCTTGCTGGTTGCCATATTTTAAAAAAATGCTATAATCATCAGTTTAATCATGCAGAAATTTTGCATGAAAAATATATGCAGTTTTAAGTGTCTGAAATAATCTGGTGAAAATATTCTGGTTCACTGACCAACTCTACTAATTCTAATACGAAACCTGGATTATAGTCAAACACAGATCAGACAATTATCAGGATTTTAAAATAAAAACCATATTTTTGCAGTTTTTGCTTTATTCTTTAAGTCTGTATTTTAAGGGTCATTTTCCTAAGACTTGGGAAAAATGGTAAGGGTTGGCAGATCTGTAGTATAAACATTAATCTGTTAATTGTTTCTGAGCCTTAAACGCTCCATATGTGTTTATGAATGTTTTTCTGAGTTGAGAATCCACTTTCATAGAGCGCTTTACTGACTACTAAGAGTCCATCAGTGTTAGAGTTTGCTGGTTCAGAGACCTATTTGTTGCAACAAAAAAAAATATGCTGATTTAAAATTTTCTTAGATTCTTATTTATTCAGTTTATTTTAACCCTCGGAATGGCATAGTCTTATCATCCAAGATCTCAAAGGCCAAGATTTTATTATTTGAGAAAAGAACTGAAAATTGTTCTCTACTTTTAAAATGCCTGCACTTTAATTAGGCTCAGAATTCTGCATAATCTAAATTTAATTTCAAATAACAAATAATTGGAATTGACTTGATTGAATGCAGTTTGTTTTAATCTATCTAGCATATACACTGGACTGGTATTCAACCTCATTTCTGGGTTTCAAAATCACTGACATTTCCAATAACACTTTCAGAGATCCATTATTCTGATATAATTCAACTTTAAAAATCGCCTTCATAATCACTCTCATCAGCAAGTATTTGCTGAACAAAATTTTCATCTGAAGATGATATTATGAGTCAGCCATATTGGGTACTTTAGGTAGCTCGTATTTTAAACATGCATTTGTAGAACTTTATTGATGCATGGTTCAAACTATGACAGAATGCCTGTTCCAGGGCCCAAAGTGCCAATCAAATTTAGTTTAACAACCAATGCATATTAAGCCAAAGAACCCAGATATGCAGACAGTTGCCTACTTAAAGAATACAGATGTCATGAAAAGCACTATAATACCTCTAATGGAGTTAATTATGTAGCAACAAGCACATTTTGGGTGAATGGTTGAATAAAAATTATATACTGTGCAGAATACATTTTTTTTTATGCATGACTTTAAAATAATTTTGGGGAGTTCTTGTGCATCACTGCTCTCCAAGAGTGCAAATTCATATAAATTTACACGATTCACAAAACTGTGCACCATGGCAGCATCTCTGTGGCTTTGACGGGATCTTGACTTGTCATCACTGTATGTGTAGTTTTATGTAACTTGGTGGTGGGAACAGCATCCCTACTTCTCAAACAGAACTGTTCCATGACTGTGAATTTGAATGAGTACTTAACACTTTGTGTTTAGAATATTCAAAGCATACCCTTTTTTTCAGTGACCTTCAACTGCCTTTTCAAGATGTCAAACTAAATCTCTTTCGCTCATTGCACACTCACTTTATGGATGATGACAGCCATGCAACTTTTTTTGTACAATAAGCATATAAATATTAACCTACACATTTATCTAGCTGAATACAAGAAAAGGCAATCAATAGCATCTAACCCATTATATGATTTGTTTTTGGGGTTGTTTTTTAAAAAAAGGCACAAAAAAGTAAAGATGAATAAAGTGTTCATTTGACTTGTTTATTTACCATGTGATTTGTGACAAAGAATGTACAAGAAACTTGTCCCCAAAAAGACGAATCAGTTGGAATTCAAACTCACATTAGGAAATGCATACCCACCAGTTATACTTTCAGAGAGCTGGGAGTTTTGGGGGTTGGAGGGGATGGGGGTTCTGTCTGAAATGGAGATGGGCAGAGGTGGTGATGGGGGTGGTTTGTGCTCAGATAGGAATAGTTACATATGTATAAAAGTAACTGACTTTCACAAAATAATTAATATTTAATTAATGCTATTAGTAACCTGTTCCTAATGCTGAGATTTTTCATTAAAATATTATACTCAAAGCAAACAATGTGTGAGCTATGTTAATAAGGAATGTCACTATAAAGTAGCTATTATGACAGGCTTTATAAAGTTTCAAATCCATTATTCAAACTTTGCCCTTTTGATTTTTGACGCATCATTTCCCATTTTATTTCTCTTTGTTGCATTTTCTTGAAAATGGACAAAAATGCTTACCATAACTTTTATTTCCAGATTTTTTATGTCAGTCTAATTTTCCAAGACAGTGTTTGAAACTGTTATTTGCCATAAATAAAAGGATCCAATCAGTTACTTCCCATGCAGATTTCCTATATTATTGAACAACTGAAACTTCAAAGGCATTCCACTCCTCTGCATCTTACTGGAAATATGCATATCACATGCTTGGATATAACTTACTAAAAAAGGATATAATAAATAAGCTCAAGAAAGTTTAAAGATGAAAATCTTCGGAAGATATCTGTAGCAGCAATGGACAATAACTGTTGTTGTTGTAGTAGGGTTTAATGCCATTTTTCAGCACAAGATAGGCTATACATGGCGGCCAGTATAAATGGTGGAGGAAGAACCCAGGAAAGGACAACAAGTGTGCACTAATCTCATTATGATAGATTTAATTTTGGAATGTTTTCTTTGGGAAATTATTAAATGTGTATACAATTGCATTTTTTCATGTTGCAAGTATTGACATGTTTTATTGATATGTCAAAGAATTACTAAGCTAGTTTAAGAAACCAAACAGTCTAGATGACTAAGCAGGTTATATGTCTAATCAGTCTATATGACTAAGCAGTCCAGATGACTACAACAGTCTACATGACTAAGCAGTCTAGATGACTAAGCATCCTATATGAGTAAACAGTTTAGATGACTGATCTGTCTGAATGACTTAACAGGCTAGATGATTATTTCGGAACTGGGAATTAAAATCACAGTTGGGCACACAAAAATTTTAAGCAAGACCAATGTATTTCTTAAGACTTTTTTTGTGTTCAAATTGCATTTGCTGGGCTATAAGGTTCATATTGGAATTGTCGATCCCCATGATATACTTTTAATAAATGCCATAGTTTTGTCAATGCCTCCTCTACCAACCTTGAAATCTTCTCTGAAATGAGCTCCCCTGCTTTCCTTCCTAGCCTCGGCACCAACAATGGTCTGTACGGCGTTAATCATCAGGTTCTGCAGCTCCAAAGTCTCAACGAGATCTGTGTTCCAGACCATGCCACGATCTGTCACCTGCAACATAGAAAATAACACTATAATGTAACGCATATTGCTAATATACAGACAATATCACTTTTATTGTGCTGATCATAAAATCCTGTGGCTTCAGGATGAGATGTAAATCTCACACCTTTAATACCGTTAATGTCTCCTGCATCTGGACAAGATTCAACCTGCGTATAACATGATAGTCCAACCATTGTAACTTTACAATCTTCTATTTTGTTACGAAGAAACTTTAATTATCATTCAGGAGATACATTTCATACTAGCATTTAAGACTGGTATTCAAAACCACATGCCAACACATTGGTAACCATAATATCAAAAATACTAGTAATAATAATAATTATTAGTTATATCCATAGCTTGCCATGGAGAATCATATGTTCTTCTTTATCTACAACCCACCCCACTCCCATCTTGTGGCTGTGGCTAGTGACCCAAGCATCATAAACCAATATCCATTACATGTTTCTTCCTAAAATAACTGAATGTATAAAGTTTAGTAAAGAAATATTCAATTTCCGTATCATACAATTTTAATACTGATCTAAAACAGGTCTGACAGTGGATATAATGGGAAAAAACTCTTATGTTAGTGGGCACTTTCTATATGGTATCACAAACTACTGCCAACAAGATATCATTGGTATGGAGGTAATCATACCCACTGTATTTCTTGCATCTCTGTTCAATCAAGGTTCTAGAATTGGCCAAATTAAAGGATTAGCATTTGTTGTAAGCTTTATTGAATTGAAAGCTATATGGTGCCAATTAAAAGAAAACCCTGAAAAATGTAAATATAAAATATTGCAAAATAATAACACAGACATAGGACAGTAAAGCCCCCCCCATTAATAAATGCTACAAGTTAGAAGGTAAACAAGTTAAAATTATGTAAAAGGTATGTAAACTTAAAAAAAAAAAAAGCATAAAATGTAACAAAAATTAAAACATATGGTCAAAATTTGTTATTAAATGAAATCAACAACACATCAGCATTTCGTTGTGAAACATGAATGCTCTATTCAAAAATGTAAGATTATTAAATTTGAAATATGTTGCAATATTAAACATTTTCTCTGTTTGCCATTTAAACCATTTAAATTTATTTGCTGATAAATCAGAGTATACACTGCAATGAATATGACCATAACCTATCTGTACACATGTAAAATATACTAATGCAATTTGAATCTTGGAAATAGTTAAATCTTTTTAATGTGTAATATAACACAAATAAACTAAGTAAAACAATGAATATAAAAATGAAATCAAATTTTTTTTTTTAAAATTCAAAATGTGGCATATATTCATTTGCAACACAACACATAATTGAGATAAGGAGCATGGCACTGCAATGTGTGCATTCAAATGGGACCATGAAAGGGACAGAACAAGCCTAATGTATGTAATGCTCAACACCCTGACAAATTAGAACTGGACTGGCGGGGGGTGGGAGAAAGAGAGATTCTATCACATCAGGTTATCAATAAATTTGTCCAGATATTCCAATCAATGCCAACCTTCTAATGGGATAAAAACAGAGAGAGAAATCATATCTCTGGGCTAATGCTTTGTTTGTTAAAGACATTCCAATCTGTGCAGACCTTTTTCTAACAAAAGAGAGAGAGAGAACCATACTTTTAGGTCATCCATTTGCTTGTAGAGAGATTCCAATTTCCTCACACCTTCCTGAAGAGTTGGTCCATCTCGGAACACAGCAGCATGTGCCTGCATAGCCTGTGGGGAAGAAATATTCTCTATAAAGCAAGCTGCAACATTTACCAAAATTCATATTCATTTACAAGGTGTACAATAACTACAATGATGCCATTCAACTGAAACGATCTGAACCTCAAACTTCTCCCTGATCTGTTGACTTCTGTTAATATGTAAACCACTGACAATGTTCATAAAATACCTTGCCGAAGTTGCGACTGTTTCACTGCTGTACACTCTTCACCTCTTATTACAGCATCATTCAGTTCTGAAGACGTGTCTGTCGAATGCATCTGACAATTCTGGAAAACATCCTTAAGCAGACCTGCCAATCCTGATGAGTCTGTCTCAGTAAGGCAGTTTATTTTTTTCCGTAAGTCTGACCAGTTTTCAGTAAGGTGTAAAAAAATATCATAAACTGCTACTAAATTGATAACTCAACTGGATGTACTGCCTGGGCATGATGTAAAAATTGACATTGCAACTGGATGTACTGCCTGGACATGCATTCTCAAGGCTTTTGTAGAATCTACCATGACTATGAAACTTCAGTGGCTTACAAATCTGAAATTGTGTTCCTTTAAAATAAAAGTTTACTCATCGAAATCAGCATACATGAGGATATATATCATTTAATCTGAATGTTTGCCTTAATAATAGTCAGGTATCTGTTTACTGAAAATTGTACACAGTTTGTAAATAAGTATATTAAACCAGGTGATTTACAGGTGCAAGCACTGCAGCCTATAAGGCAATTGAATGTCAATGCCATAAATACATTCAATTAAAAAAAATGAAATACCCTGATGCATCTATAGCATACACATACATGTATTCAATTTTCGGTAAAATTATTTTAATGGAAGAAATGTCAAACACCTGTGCCAAAAATTATCTTGCTAACCTGTCATGATGTGGAACATTTTAATGGGTGATTTTAAAACTCCAGTGGTAATATGGATGATGAAATTTTCTCCATCTGACTTGATGAGCAAAAAACACATTAAGCTGAAATATAGATTAGATCAATGCAACCTACCTTCTGCATTTCCAGTCGCAGTACAGCAGTGGGTGTACTGCCTTTAGCATGTCTTAATCTGTCTATGTTGGATACAGACTGTTCACCGGAATTCTGGAAATATATGAACAGTTAATTTTTTTATGAAGGCTTTCATAAATATGCATTCAATTATCTTCATTTGCATGACTTTTATGGTTTTGTGATAATAGTGTTTGTCCAAGTTTTAGGAAGAAACCACAAAATTCATGAAAAAGGTCCATAAAAATGGCGAATTCTGTTTTCAGATTATTCAATTAAGTGTTCAACTGGATGAAAATGGATTTTTATAAAAAATATTCGAAGGACAAAGAAAGGATCCATTCCAGGTGCCGGCCGACCCTCAACACATTCGCATGACAAGGAGCAGGAAATTTTATCCTGGTTGCTCTGTATGTATGACCATCACCTGCCTGCAACAACTGAGTATGTTACAAAATTATGCCACTACTGTTATTCAGGAGGAAAGTTCCAGGGCTACAGAGGCTGGATTGATAGCATTTTCAAGCAAAATGGACTTGCGCTGAGATGTGGACCTCCACTTCTCAAAAACTACCAAAAAGAGACTGTTTCACCAAATACATGAGAAAGCTGCAGGAGGAGAAATTTGATGAACATTAAATGGGAAATATGGATGAAATACCAGTGTATTTTGACTTGGTACCTGGGAAGATAATTGATAGAGTTGGAACGAGAGAGGTGCATGTTAGAGGTACCAGCAGTGACAAGTGCCTTTTAACTTGTGTATTGACATGCCCAGTATCTGATGACTCATTACCACCCATGATAATTTTTTGGGGAAAAATCTAATGATCTCAAGGGGAGTTGTATTGAAATATTGACAGTTCAGTAAAAGCCTGGATGGACAAACACCTAATGTTAGGATATAATCATGAAATATGGAAAGAAAACACAAAAAACATACCTTCTCTCCAAGTGCTGGATTAATTTTGTGGTCATTTGACTGATGGAGTTAAAAAATCCAGGAAAAAAATCAAGCACAACGATGGCAGTAATCCCCCAGTGGATGCTCAAGTAAACTGCAGCCACTGGACGTATATCTAAATAAAGTTTTCAAGGGATTGCTGTGGAATAAATGCTCAACCTACATGATGGAACAGACTTCCAAAAGTGTTACAACCTGGGAGGCTGGTGAAGAGACAACCAAAAATAAATCCAGACAAATCAAAGAAGCAGATGATGGACTGGATTTTTGAAGCCAAAAATAAAGGAAATGATAATCAGTAGTTTCAAAGTAACTCGACTTTCAAATGCAATGGTAGGGAGGACCACTATATAAGGAGAGAAAATGCAGCTCCATCTGAAAGCCTCTCTAGCAATTAAGATAGTAAATGGTTTGAGGGCTTTGAGATGGAAAATTTGTAGAACTCTTGAAAATTCTTAATTTTTCCTTACCTAATTTTATTTTTATTTTTGTTTTTGTTTGTTCATTTAATGCTGGATCACAAATTATATGATTATAAATAACAATGTGTTTAAAATATATAAATATTTTCACATACCAGTACACGTGTCTTCATTGTCTTCTCTCTTTCTCTCTCTCTCTCTGCTATTAAATCCATTTCAGAGTCATAATTATACTTTTTACTGGCTTCAATTCTTCATTCTTTAAACCATGTGGAACACAACTGCTGTATACCAAGTATCAGTATGTCAATATTGTTCCTGATAATAGTCTTGTCAGAAAATTTTCAATACCCTATGGGGTAGCCTCATTTCCCTACTGAGACCCTCTCTGATTTGATCTGTTGATGTGAGTGTTTACTGGAAATGACCAAGCTTAAGGTCTAAGCGTATTTAATTAGCATGTAATACCTCTGCATAGCCATGTGTTTCTTGCGACAATGTTTATCGTAATTGCAACAAGAACGATTGATTTATTCAGGCTTTAATTGCCAATGGAATATAATACTGCCCTTGTACCTGTGCACATAAGGAAGAACATAATCATCAACAACAATAATTACAATCACTCTGTAACCCACTCTCTCCTAAAAAAGTAAATATAAAATAAGGCTCTGAATACATATGATCTAATACATGACTTTTTCATCTCTCTCTCTCTCTCTCTCTCTTGGTCTCTGTCTCTCTCTCAAAGGCATATTAATTAAAACAAAAAAGCCTGTTCTAATTATTTTATTTATGGTAATTTGCTGCAAGAAAACAATAGACAGTACATGTGTTATTTATAGTACCTAACTTGCAAGTAATGATACAAACCCTTTTGACTTTGATCATCATAACACTGCAAGTTACAGCATACAGGAGAAATTTTAAAAAAAAAATATACACTCAGCAGCCCGTTTAACACATTGACAATGTTGTCTTCTCTCACTCTCTTTCTCTCTCCTCTCTCTGACACATGCACAGATATTTATTTATAACAATTAACCCATCCTTTTGAGAACTTAAAAGAAAATAATTAGGTCAGGAGCAAAACTGAACAGTCATGTTTATTTTTTTTATGTTAGTGCTGTTGGGTTGCTGTTGCATGTTGCATAAGCCTTGTTTAGGTCTGAACCCTTTATTTTCCATAAAGTCAGTACTCCAAAAGAATATTTTTACATACAACATTTTTTTTACCCTGAAAAACAAAAATTATTTTTCATGTATGAAAATGTACATGAAATACTATACTCCATATCAGGCAAAAATTCTTTAGAGCGTTCAAATCTGTGTAAAAAGAAGTCTGATACTATGTCACATGCAAAAGGACTTTTGGACATTGAAATCATCGTAAAACAAGGTATGATACAAGTGACACTCGCTATATGGCAATTCAATTTATATGTTTTCTTTTTAAAGCCAATTATATTGAAGAAATAACATTCAATCTGCAACACTGTGCTTGTTTTTCTGCCATTGCTTGTGTCTTTTACTGCGACTCGCATGCAGCTCACCTATGTGCATGTAAGTGCATTCATCACTCATCAAGAGAGTTCAATTACTTGTGATTTAAGTCATAACCTCAAGTACGCATGTATGACATAAATAGAGCATTACCTGTACTCCATATCATGCAAAAGGACTTCTCACCATTAAATTCATTTTTAAAAAAGTCTGATACTCCATATCATGCAAAAGGACTTCTGACCAATGGAATCATTTTTAAAAAGCCTGATACTCCATATCATGCAAATGGACTTCTGACCAATGAAATCATTTTTTTTTTAAAAGTCTGATACTCCATATCATGCAAAAGGTCTTGTATCAATTGAAATCAATTTAAAAAGTCTGATGTCACACAAAAGGACTTCTGACCACTGAAATTTATTTGCAGCATGAAAGACACTGATTTTTATATCCATTCATGAAATGCATTTGCATTTCATTCTGTTTTCATTCACCATTCATCGTTTTGAATATGCACCCCATTTTCTACAAAATGTATTTATCATTTTGTGTTTACAGTGCATCTGTGCTATTCATTCTGCATTCTGTTTTCATTTTAATGGTGAAATGACTCATGACAGGGTCTGTATTTGCCCTTCATAGCCAGTCATTTCAGGTTATCAAATTCAAGGGGAGATAATTACCGATTTGATAGGTCCAATAGTTTCTCCAGGTTTATTCTCCTCTGCAATGGTGTTGGCACACGCTCTTCCAAACACGACCAGGTCAAGCAAAGAGTTGGCACCCAGCCTGTTAGCACCATGAACAGAAGCACAAGCTCCCTCACCACAAGCATAAAGACCAGGCACAATGTGGTCACGCCCATTCTTATATTCAAGAACCTGGAAGCAACAATAAATATAGGAGCAATCCAAACAAATAAAAGAGCTGAGTATTGACAATATTTGATCTATGATATTTTACAAAAAGGAATCAAATAATATATGTCACTTAAAGCGTCACTTTATTCATATGACTCTACTGAAAGATAAAGAGAAATCATAAGAATACTTAATGTAGTTATCAATTAATGACTGTCAAACATATTAAACATCACATATGTAGACTGATCACACTTTTGACGCAATACTGCATAAACAAGTCATATAATACATCAATATAGGAATCAGATGACTATTGTTTGGGCAGGGTACCAGTCTCCAAAGGGGGGAACATTGGACCACTGCTGCTATCTTGACCAACACTTAACAGGATAAAAGTTTTTTTATTCCTGATTTAAGTCGATTAAGAATTTGGGAATTCTCGATTTTTTTCATGCAGTGAGAATCCGTGAATCACTATCTCGAGTCATGAAATTCACACCAAAATCATGAGGGTTGGCAGGTCTGTATCTCTCATCAATAAAATATGGGCATTGTGCTCAGTTTTCACAATGGATAAAATCAATTGCGGTGAGAATCCGTGAATCACTATCGAGAGTCATGAAATTCACACCAAAATCATGATGGGTTGGCAGGTCTGTATCTCTCATCAATAAAATATGGGCATTGTGCTCAGTTTTCACAATGGATAAAATCAATATCCATGTCTTTAGGTGAAAATCTCATCCTCTTTTATATATGCTCCATTCCAGAAGATTAGGAATAACAAGGTGTTCAAGATGGCTGCTGTAGCAAGCATAGTGAATGTCTCAGTGGCACCATTTTCATGTACGGCCAATTATGATTGTGTGTATAAAGTTTCATAGCGATCCTCCAAGTAGTTTAGGAGGAGTAGCTCTAAAAAAATTGTTCTAACAGACAAAGACCATCCCATAAAGACAATGTACAATGACCATCCCATAAAGACAATGTACAAAGACCATCCCATAGAGACAATGTACAAAGACCATCCCATAAAATCTTTTGTCTTCAACCAGCTGAGCTAAAAATTTGACCATTTAGTGAAGCAAAAATATGACCCTTATCCTATCTTGTTCTTTTCATTAAATAAGCATGCCCAATTTTTTCTTCTATATTTTGTTCACACAATGCTTACTGGATTTTAAAAACCTTAATTACTTATTTATGCATTTATTACTTTATTCAATACATTAACAGAGTTGCTGACTCATCTACATCCTTATTAGGAATCCCAGCATTAATTTTTTCTTGAAATTATAAAATCCATCCAGATAATCATTAGAAGTCAAAAATGTCTAAATAAAATACTGCATATCCTATCAACCTAAACTATACACAAAAAAAATGGTTCCCACGCTTTTCTAAAGAGAAATTTCCAGGTCATTTCCAGGATGAAATGAATTTCTTCAAGGTTCACATATAACCATTACCGAATGGAATTAAAGGACATTTTATATTATAAAACATGCATTTTCTAAATCTAAAGATGTTTTTATTTCAAGACTCTCCAAAACATCTAAGGAAGGAAAGATGATCACGTACAAAACCACAAAATGTATCACTCAAAACAAGTTTGATTATATTCCTGTAAATTGGCATGTAATGTCATTTCAATTTTCAGAATAAAAATTCTAACTTTATTTTGCTGACCTGCATTAAGTTGCTAAGTGGGAACAACATAATGAGCATAAATTAGTTTTCTTTCCTTGCAAACCATTAGTTCTAAAGAATTCTACTGCAATATATATATATATATATATATATATATATATATGCATCTTAAAGAAAGTAAACATTTCCTATTACAGTATCAAAAAAAAAAAATAAACGCAAATAATTAGAATCTTGCCTTGTAACAAAAAGAGTTTAACCCTGAATTTATCTGTGTCAATAAAATCTCTAACAAGATTTTTCAACAATCTAATCTCCTTAAGATGATCTGGTTAAAAATCCATCATTCAAAAAACATTCTTGAAAGAGTTGATTTAAATTTTGACATTTTTAAATAAAGACCTTCAAAATTATATACTGTTGTATAAACGATGACTGAATTTTCTGCAAAATCAACTTGTCTTCTTGTAATTCATTAAACCAATCCCCAAACCTGTACTGATATGGGGGCCTGTATAATTTTTTAATCTGTAAAAACAAGGGATGACAATTTCTCATTTCAGCTCTGAGATTCAACAATTCAGACTACAAATTTGGCTTAGAACGAATAGCAGTCCGTTTTCTAATCTGGGTTTCCTCCGAATATTCCCACCCCATTTTTCATATTTGGACATTTAAGTTGAGGTGTGGGGTCATTGCAATTGCGTATCGAAAATTTGAAATTTGCCACCACCGCACGGTAGTGACATATCGTAGTTGCTTACCAGCGGGCATAGAAAATTTAAACTTATGTTATATCGACTTACACCTGCATGAAATAGACAAGAAAATTATTTATTTTCTCAGAAATTTTAAGTATTGTAATCATTATGTCTTTAATCTGCTGACAGACTAGACAAAACTACGGCATAGATGAAACCTGACCCAGTACTCACCATTTACATTACTAGTCACATGACTTCACAAATCTCAAACAACGACATCAGAAGTCCAATAGTCACATGATATCAACAACTCCTTTTAAATGTTGTCATACAAATATTCAATTATATTAAATGAAACTCAGATACATTTTGTAAAACCCAGCAATCTGGCCAGTCTGATTTATCAAGCAGAGAGCACATGTCAACGTGTTAGTCACGTGATACAACAAAACTCCAAAGTTGTTCTTGGAATACATAAATATGGATAATTTTGTGTTCTTTCATTTTTGTATTTCTGTTACAACCAGTATACGACTTTCATTTATTATTTTTTAAAATTTTGTTTCTCAACATTTGAAAATGTGAGTTGTAAGGTTTGTGTATTCATGCGACTAGTAAGACCTAATGCAAATCTCGAGTGCCAGGTCACATTTCATCAACGCCGTAGTTTTATCTGGTCTTTCAGCAGATTAAAGACACAACGATTTTAATACTCACAATTTCTGAGAAAATAAGTAATTTTCATATCTATTTCCTACATGTATCACTTAATCTAACAATGTTTAAAGTTTGCTAGGTAATCTGGTAAGTGGCTACGCTTTGCCACCATGTTGGTCTCTTGTGATGCTAGACTGGTTTTCATACCTTCCATGCAAGGAAAGATTTTGAAAATAAAAGTCTACTAGACGAATCCAATCCACTGAGTGTTTGGATTTACTCAGCATATATGTTTATTGCAAGCACCCAAATGATCCATACTGCACCCTACGAATATTCTGGTTAGAATTTGATAAATTTAACTCATGATCAGTTTAGTTACGATTCAATTGCGTGACTGTTTCAGGCATCAAGTGTCGGTAGAAAATTCCCAGTTTTTCCCGACTTTCATCAACATTTGCGAAATTCAAGGACTTTTCATGGTCGGGAAAAAAATTATCATTTCACCCGACTTTTTCCCGATTTCCCGGTAGCGTGGGAACCCTGAATAAAATTTAATGCAAAATAGTTTAATAATTCCTATAATTCATGAACCCTGAAATTCCTTCAACACTATTGGCCAAAGACTACAAACAAAACCTTAACTTTCCACCTAAATTTTCTGCATCTTCCTTTTCTCATCTCTGCTTCCATTTAGCACTAACTTGCAAACTAACTGATTGGTTTCTTGCTATTTACATTCTGTTATAACACTGAGAACTTCTCTTTAGCAGATGATCCTATTGATCAAAGAGTACTTTTTTCCCCATGTTCATACTAAAATGTCCTGTTCAAAACTTCATCCCCAAAAAATTCTGACTTCTGGAATTTCATCAACATAATTTGGAATGCAAAAGTTATATCAAAATTCATAATAAAGCAAAATCCAGAATAAATGCCATCTGTGATCTTACCTGCCCCTTGTAGTTAGTGGGGACACCACCCATATTGTAGTGGACAGTGGGCAGTACTGGGATGGGATCACGTGTAACATCCACTCCAGCAAAAACCATGGCAGTTTCTGAGATTCCTGGGAGTCGGGTTTTCAGAATCTCTGGAGGGAGGTGAGTCAGCTGAAGGTAGATATGGTCTTTCTCTGGGCCACAACCACTAGGTAAATAAACAGCAGGATTGGTTAGAATAACGGGGTTCAACAATCTTGTGCCTAGATTTGAGAGCTACCTGAATGCTTAGTGTCTGTGTGTGTGTGTGATTTGGATTTTTAACGTAGCTTTAACAATTTTTCAGTCATATCGCTACAATGTATGCAGTATGACAGTTTATAGTGATGCCTTGCATTGGGGCATCATGCCACAGAACGTAGCATGGTGTCCCACCCACCCAGTCACATTATCCTGACACCAGTCTGACCAGTCCTAACACTAACCTCTTAACACTGAGCATCAAGCGAGGCAGCTGTTAGTACTATTTTTATGAAAGCTAAGTATGGACTACAATGATGTTGAATCCAGATAACCAGGAGGCAGCTACTAGATACTGATTGTTCTAGATTTCTTAAATGAGGACCATAATTGAGTTGTAACATGGAGAAACTGACATCTTGTAGATAGCAATATAAAGAAGACTCTTCTCTGATAGTTTTTCAGCTGATTACCAAGCTCTTTTCTTGGTAGTCTAGTTTAGGGGTTTCAAACTCAAATTACCTTAATGGCCACACAAGGACCAGTACACTGGCCGGAGGACTGCATCACTGAAACCTTTTCATTTGCGTTGTCAGTTTACAAAATTCAGGTTGTCTTTCTTGACCACAAGAAACAAATTCATGGGCCCTCAGACCACATGTAGCAGACCCCTGTCTAGTTAGTCTGATAGACTATCATTTGACCTTGAATTTTGTTAGGCACAGGCAGATTTAAAACAGAACTGTCACCAAAAATATGGGTTTCTTTTACAACATTATGCCCCTACTCATATTTCAAATGACCTTCAAAATCTTGAACATGAGCTGTTATAGTTGTAGCCCAAGTCATCATCACTAAGCTACCTCTTGCTGTCACAGCTTGGCAAACATGTTTGTCATGGGCATGTCTATTATTAACAGCTTTTGGGTCCACTATCCATGTTACAGGTCAACCTACAATTTTTTATTTGTGTAAAGTGGCCATTACTGATGATGAATAATAATGATCTGCACAAATCTGAAACTAAAACATAATATTTTCACGATTTTTACTAATTTTTGTAGCAAGCTTGCATGGATACCAATGTACAAAAAAATTTGGTTCATTCACTTCATGTTCTAGATCAACAAAAAACAGAAAAAATAGGCATAAGTAATCAAAAGTTGACACATGCCTGATGTTGAGTATTGCTGAACTTCTGCACGTATTAAGGGAAGAAAATAAACATCAATTCACTCACAAAGTAAACATCTGAATTAACTCAACCGTGGGATAAGTAATAAAATTTCAATCAGCCCTGCCATTTTTTTTCCACATTAGGATAAATGGACATATGATTTTCCTGAACCCTGAATACTGTAGGAATAACCCTGTACTAAGCAAGCACATTTTTTAATGAAGCCACTCTTTTCATTAACAAGAGGTGGTTGCTTAAAGGGAAAATTTGGGACTTGAATGTAGTCTTAACTTTTTGAACTGGTTATGTTTATTTTGCTGAAGTCTATTTTTTTACTTTGACAATTCCATCAAAAATGAGATATCAGCATCATTAAGGACTGAGCACCATCATCTTGTCAATGTCATGTTTCATGAGTATTAGGGTAGCCTCCCCCTGTAATGTATGACTGGTTCCTGTGTCATCTGCCAGCTTGTAGAGAAAAATTATGACAAATCACTGAAGGCCCTTTATTTAATTCTTTATCATAGTAATCGCTTAAAAAGGTAAAGAATCCACTTATGAATCTAACGAAGGAAAATCTCAAATTGGAAGAATTTTTAAAAACAAACTGTTACAGACCTGCTTACCCTTTCCCAGCTCATATCAGTAGCTCAAAATCAGTATAGCTAACAGTTCAACAATAAAAAAAAGCTTCATCCAGAAATACATTTATGATCTTTAATGACAATGAAAAAATACATAATTATGTTTCTTTTACAACGAAAAGAATTATCTTTTCCTAAGACCATTATCACTATACCGTTTCTAACTCTATTCTTAAATAGTGCACCTTCCCTGCTGTGATTTTGTTGTCCAGAAACATTTTCATTACATACAGGTTTAATGAATCTGCTTCTTTCAACAGCAAGTTTAACTTATCCAAAAGCTGACTTATCATCACATCAGCATGGATAATGTGCATCTCCTCCCTGTCGAACACTGTGCTTTACAGAATGAGGACAGAGACTTATGTTTTTTATTTCGGCCCATACCTTTTGGGATTTGCACTCAACATGTCTTTTTATGTCAGTTCTATGACAATGTGCGACAGAAAAATCCAATTCACACATACCACAGTGAACATAATGAATTCCTAAGTTAGACAATTTTTTAAATGGCCAAATATCTGTATAAATCTTGAGAAACTTCTGTTTAGCACTCGACTGTTTGACTTCTTCCAATTATGTTTTCAAAAGATGCTTATCTGCCATTTTCAAAACAACACAACAAATAAAACTAACATCCACCTCAGAACCATATCCATGACCACTTCCATTAAAGAAGGAATGGTTACTCATTACATGGACTGGCACTGCAATGGCAGCAAGTGACATGTACTTTAACATGGTTTGTAGTTAGTAGCATAGCATAGTGACATGTACTTTAACATACTTTGCAGTCAGTAGCACAGTTAGTGACATGTACTTTAGCATGGTGTGCAGTCAGTAGCACAGTTAGTGACATGTACTTTAACATGGTTTGCAGTCAGCAGCATAGTGACTTGTACTTTAATATGGTGTGCAGTCAGCAGCATAGTGACTTGTACTTTAATATGGTGTGCAGTCAGCAGCATAGTGACATGTACTTTAACATGGTTTGCAGTCAGCAGCATAGTGACTTGTACTTTAATATGGTGTGCAGTCAGCAGCATAGTCAGTGACATGTACTACAGCATGGTTTACACATATGCATTCCTTCTCCAGACTTTCCTCAATGATTATGGTTACAAAGGATTAAATAAAGGTCAGCAGTATTTACAACTTGTTTTGTGATGCTGCAATTCCTAAAACCACAGCTACTAGCTATATTCTGGAGGTGTTCATGCACAACAGTACTTTTGAGATAACAAAATTTATATGTGCACAATGACTTTGGCCATAAATAACAGGTGGTCGCTCACAGTAGAAGCTGTTTAAATGAGGTTTACAGAACTAACTTACCGCCCTTCTCTGATTTCAATAGTGCTTGCCCTAGAGACAACATCTCGGGATGCCAGATCCTTGGCAGTGGGGGCATATCTCTCCATGAACCTCTCTCCTTTGGAGTTCAAGAGGATGCCACCCTCTCCTCTGCATCCCTCTGTGATCAGGCATCCTGCTCCATAAATACCTGAAAGAAACAGACACTTGTATCATTTTTTATTGCAATGGAATGCATGATTACAAATTACCTTCAAATAAAGAGCAATTTCAATATAAACAGTGTTACCTGCTAAGGGGCCCTGGGTGAAAAATGGTCTAAAGTGCTTGCCTTTACTGATCAATGTCATTTCACTTCTGTTGCCCGAGTCTGAGTCTAAGGCTCAGCCAATGTGGGCATGTGAGAAAGCTTGCCAGTAGCTTCCTGTGTGTTGGTGGTTCTTACCCGAGTTTTTCTGGATTCTTCCTCCGCCAGTTATACCGGCCACCACGCCTTTCATTTGCTGAAACATAGTGTTAAGCCAACAACAATCTGTATTAAGAAAACACCGACAACGAAATAACCAAGAAACCCGCATATTCAGGTAAAATACATTTTTTCTATTTTCATTTTCATGATGCAATTCGTTTTTCCTGTACTGATAGCTGCAGAAAAGAGCTAAATATAATGACACCAAGGGGCATAAAAACACAAAACTTTGCCTGGAAGGTTACATATATTTTATTTATTCATCTCCGCTAAACAACTATGCCTATTTCGGCTGTGCATGCCAAACCCTTTTCCATTTAAAACAAAATTCTCAAAAATATCTGATGTACTTGGCAGCTCATACTGAGAAAGCTCTACAGCACAGACAGTGTAATTGCTTTAGTCAAACGATATGGGAACAACCATCCACCCATCGGAAGCTGCTAGCGAACTTTCTAACTTATCCACAATGGTTGAGCTTGGCCTCGAACCCACAAGGACAGAGTTGAGATCAAAGCAATGTGTAAATGTGAGCACCTCTGAGAAACATGAGACAAGTGTGGAGGACGGAACTGCAGATTTCATGTCCTCATGCAGCAGTCTGAAGAAGCAGACAGACAGACAAACAAAAATACATGTAGGAAGAAATAGTACATGTCCTCATTAGGCAGTCCAACTCTACCGACAAAGGTTGTCCCCTCTCCTATGCAGGCATGAAGTAGAGTGCAGTAGAAGTAAAACACTTTAGAGCGCAACTGCAGAAATTCCATGTCATTGTTTTGAAGTCCATCTCTACTGACAATGACAACCCCATCCCTTGTATAAATGTGAGGTGAGGTTCAGAACTAAGCATACAGACAGACATACATGTAGGATGGAAATATAAAACCTCAGGTGTCCTCATTAGGCAGTCTACTTCTACTGGCCATGACTGTTCCATCTCATTTACAGGTAAGAGTAGAAATAGTGAAAAAGCAAACAGACAGGCAGACTGACAGACAAATAAACAGACTTACCTGTGGGATGAAACTGTACGAACTCCATGTCCTCATTGGGCAGCCCTGCTCTACTGATCATGGCAGTTCCATCTCCTGTACAGGTGTGCGCTGAGGTACACGAGAAATACGTCCTGCCATAGCCTCTATAAAAAGATAGAAAAAAACCATAACTAAATCTTATTTATCACTCTCACTATTCCGTCTGCATTTTGGACAAAAACAAAAAAAATTCTGAGTGTTTCCATTATACACCTTTTATATTGTTTACTTACTTTTGACAACCTCTTCATAAGAGAATTAACACCTTTTACAGTCCAAGTAGTGATGCTACAGAAATATCTATACTAAACTCTGCAACAACAAATAGCTGACTATGTCTGTACAGCATGTTCCAATTACTCCGACATTATCCTCATCTCTGCTAAAACCTAATTTTTTTAAAATTAAGCTCAGACAATGGGGAACTTATGTCATAAAGCTTGTACTGCATGTATGACTTAAGTTAAATTATCTATGGGGATAACTGTGTGCATGACTCGAGTCCAATTACTTACAGGAATAGCTGTGTGCAAGATTGGAGTCCAATTATCTACAGGGACAACTACGCACGTGACTCGAGTCCAATTACTTATGGGAATAGCTGCATGCATGACTCAAGTCCAATTACCTATGGGGATAACTGTATGTATGACGGGCACAATTACCTACAGGGGTAACTGCATGTATAACTCAAGTCCAATTATCTACAGGGATAGCTGCATGTATCACTTAAGTCAAATTACCTATGAGGATAACTGACCCAATTTTTACCTACTGGGATAACTTACCCAATGTTTACCTATGGGGATAACTGACCCAATTATGTTCCAATTACTCCGACATTATCCTCATGCTAAAACCTAATTTTTTAATGAGTAGCTGCTCATTAACCTCATTAATCCGAGCTCTCTAGCATTAACTTCATTTACAATACACCAAAGTGGGTCGTATTACAGAAAAAGAGAAAAATGTTGTTTTGTAATAACACCAAATAAAGCAGACTTTCAACTGGCATTAAAACTACAGTGGAAAAACATAATTTAGATACCTGAATTTTTTAACATCAGAATGTACCATTTTCTGAACCGTAGTTTATGTCTGGGTTATATAGGTTTTTTGGCCTTAGCTCTAAAGCAGACCAGTCCAAACAGCACACAGACAAGCCCTTGCATAAGATAGGATAAGTTTGAGATTTAGAGTGAAAAGGGGTCATAACATGAAAATCATGCGTCTAATGTGCTGGGGAAATAGCCCATCAAATCCAGTGTCATTTATACCCCTAATCATCTGGCTAAATGAAAATCATTTGGGAAACAATTTTCTTCTTAGCAAATTATGTTTTTCTTACAATACTTACCTGATCACATTACATTAGGATATCTTTTTTTCACTACCTCTGAATCCAGTCCTCCCAGACATGAATTTGCCACTTTCTTTGGATTCACCTGGGAAACTTTTGATGGTGAGACAATAAAATAAAGAAGTTTTGAATCCTCAGAGGTCTCCCACAAACATATAATTGTTTCTTGTCATGCGGAACTAGCACTGGGAAAAGTTCATCCTCTTAGTAAAGCAATCATGTGCCTACTGGGGGTAACACAGGTCGAGGTAGGATGTTCAGCATTTCTTCCTCCTCATTACCTATTCTCTTAACCCATTTTATATTGTTCACCAATTTCAACTGCAGTGCCTGATTCCTGAGAAGCAATTCTAAATACATTGTGGTAAAACGGCACATCATATAGCAGCAGCAGCAGAAATTGTGATGACCTTCACCATGTTTACTAAAAATGTTTTAACATTGTTATTTCTTTTTTAAAGTACATAAAACTATGTATCTCTGAAAAGGTAATAAAATTTGCAACACAGTGATATATGTTTTGTTATCATTTACCAATGTACATGCTCACAACTGTATTTTGAAATATGACTTGAAAGAAAAAAAAAAACAAATTAAAAAACTTACCATGATGTTCAGTGAATCTTTTGTTCATGAAGATGAATGAAATGCTCCAAATAGCATGTAAATAAACTAAAGATAATTCTACTTCTAGTATTTTGGTCCAAAAGTTCAAAAGTTATAATAATTTTACTAAAATTGGACAACAAAACACCTGGAACAATTTGTTTACTTCACATTCTAGAACATGTACTTCAGCGTGCAGTTTCTCATGAAAACTTGTCACAAATTAATCCTAGAAATCTTTCAGTAAGATAAAGGTAATTAATCAGTACAATTTTTGTCCAAATTTTGAAGTCCACATCATCACTATGTCAGTAATACCAATATTACTTTAATGGTGAATAAAAATGTCCACATCACATTGCATAAATGTACTTCATTTTTAAAACTGCCAATTCTACATCAGTTGTTGTCTAAACATCAGCTTTTAGCGTTTATACACCTAGTAATGATTTTCCCTGGCATTCCATGCAACCAAATTTTGTCACGCCTTTTCTCTCTCCAGGCTGAGTGGCCAGTGAACATTCATGACAGGTTTTTTTTCTGTCAAACATTTTTTCAATGGTATGTTGCACTGTTACTCCAGTAGGCTCTGGAACAAGTGCTGTAGCATTTCCAGCTCTAGTGTCACCAACCAGAGATGCAACTAAGTCCTCCAGATTGCTCTGAAATGTTGGCCATATACATTTGACTTTCTCTGGATTTGTGTCCCGTGCAATCACATATGCATTGTACGCTGAAGTTTCCATTAGGTAAAAGAAAATTTGACGCTACCATTTTTTTTACTGGTGAGGAAGAAGATAGTACCCAACCATCTGGTCACAGAGATCTATTCCCTTCATGTTTTGCTGGTAATCCGATATCATTTTGGGAACTTCAACCTGTTGCTGAACAGCCATACCAGAATGTCTATTTACAAAGCCATGTGATGATGGGTCATGAAAATTTGACAAGACACAAACAGCTTTTGTATCTTGCCAAACACAAAATATAAGTTCATCCTTCTGTGTGACTTTGTATTCATGTTTCTTCAGTTTCAGCTATTTTGGCAGCAATTCTTTTGGCAACCCCTTCCTGCTGTTACGGACCGTTCCATAGGCCATCACCCCTCTAGTATGCAAGCCTCAATAAATCTGTGCTTGTGTAAAAGTTGTCAAAATAGACTGTCCAATTTTTTCTGAACACGTGTGAGCAGATATCCATTACCACACTGTAAGCCAGCCCCTTTTCTTGCCCATCTTCTTCGCCGGTGTATACCTGGAATCTGTGCATGTATCCAGTTGAGCTGTCGGCATATTCCATAGTTTCACCCCCCATTTTGTTGGCTTTGCTAGGAGATACTGTCTAAAAGAGAGTCTTCCTTTGAATTTTATCATGCTTTCATAGTTGAATTTGTTTTGGGTATGAAATTTGATGAAAATCTCTGGTCTAAATAATCGAGGTACCATCTAATTTTCTTTTATTTATCTGGTCTTCCCTCTGGCTGAGGCTCTGCAGCTTGTTCTTCACTGTCATGGAGATGCAAGTATCTCCAAATCAGATCAAATCTGTCACGATACGCAATTTTATTGAAGGATGTGACAAATATGTACTTATTTTGTCAGCAATAATTATGTCTTGATGGAAGACGAATTATTCCCATGGCAAAACATAAGCCTATAAAGGCCTTGATTGTGGGAATATCGACTGGCGTCCATCTTGGTGACTTTGGTTGGGGGAATTTTTTCTACGCTCCTGTTCAGTGTAACAGTTTGTTTCATCAACAAGTTTTTTCCAGATTAAATCATCCCCAAGTAACTCAAAGTAATGTTGTGCATCGGCTTCTTCTGGGTGTTGAACAGTTGCCCCTTCTATCAATTTCAATCGTGGCTGCAACAGAGGTGTAAAATTATCACAGACCCTTTCCTCTTGTAAGCCTTCAAAGTCAGCTTCATTCTCCGAATCCCTGTCATCATCTCTTTCATCAACTTGATTCAATTCTAACCCATCATTTACGTAAATATTATCATCAGAATCATTCAAATCGTCAACTTCAATGTCGCTACCCTCGCTATCAACATCCATGTTCACATCTGAGTTGTGGTCCATCATTTTATCGATCGATTTTCAAGCCAACAATTTCTTTTCCAACCACATTTTTTTTTAATTTCACTGCGCATGTGTGCTTTAACCATTTCCTGTGTTGGTGAAGAAGTACACAAATATTTGTGATGTATAACACGTGTTTCTAGAGATGCTACACACATACACAGTAGAGTACGCCCATAGTCGTATTCAGGATAAAATGGGATACTACAACCATAGGCATATTCAGGATAGAATGAGGTATTACGCCCATAGTCGTATTCAGGATAAAATGGGTTAAAGTAATAAGACTGGGTAATGTATCTGCTGAAGAAAACAATTTTTTTAGTAATTAATGTTTGTCCTATAATTCTTACCTGATCACATTACAAATACTCTTTCTCTGCCATTCCCTGTATGGCGAGTATTCTCCAAGGTGTCACTCAAGTAAAACTGGTTAAAATTGGATATATCAGTAGCCACCTAGTAGTTGAAGGGGTGTTAATCTGGATGAGTTGCTTCCCTCTGTCTGTATTATACAGACTGAAAGATATTTTCTGTCTTTCAGGAAGGGCTGGATTCAGATGTAGCAAATAAGGTTATCCTAACGTTATGTGAGTAGGTAAAGTATTTGGCAAAAACAACAAATGTTTGGATGCATTCAAAAATAAGTACCTAAATGCATTCCCATTTCACACGAAAATTAAAAGAATCTCCAGGGACCATCAGTTCATATCTGGGCTGATTTCTATGATAAATTATTGTTAATGTATCAGAACCTAAACCCTCTTCTACCCTGGCCTGGCTAATATCATTTCTTGAAATGTAGCTTTTTATATAAATTACACAACAAGCATGTTGTAAGAAAACTAACCCCGTGGCTAGCACTGTGTTTTTGGCCCTGAATCTGTGAATGGTGCCATCTTCAAGGCAGAGTGCAATCACTCCACGACACTCTCCATCCTCCATGATCAAATCCTGTGCAAAGTACTCGACGAAATACTGGGTATCATATTTCAGGGACTGAAATGGACACATACAAATTTAACCCTACATTGCATTTTTGTTGGTCCATTATTCATAATGTATTCAAATTTTAGGGTGAAGTGGCAACTCTTTCCTCTCAATGATGAGAAAAATAGTCATTTGTGAGTAGAGGTCATTCTTTTCATAGTTCAAACAAAACATTTGCTTATAACTTGTCTTTACTAAATAAGTTAAATGACGTTAAAAGAATGTTCATTACACTGAACAAAAAAGTATATTAAAATTTTTTTTAAATTCTGAATTTGCAAAGTTGATGCAAAATTGTTTTGCAGCTGTGGTTAGCATTCAAACAGAAAATGATGTCTATAATTCGTCTCTACTTTAATACAATGTTGGATAAATTGATTTATCTATTTTATTAGTAAGCCTCAATTGACATATCGGGATAATGACCAGGCTAAAAAGGCATGATATTTCACTTAATGCATTGAGGCTAATTTCTTACAGGTTTCATTTACCTAAAACAAATATCTGTTTGAATGAAATTTCGTATTAAATAAGAAACTGACTCACAACCTAGTTTCTACCTGTTATAGAATGTATGGAGGAGAAATGTCCAATCCTGCCTGCTACACAACAGTCCCTTTCTGCCAACCCTCTCTTGGAAAATGGAAGAGCAGGCTAATTTTACCAAAAACTTATTAATCTAGTACTCATCAAACTCTGGCCCATAACACAGTACCCACCAAACAGTGCTCACTGATCTAGCACTCACCAAACACTGCCCACTGATCTAGCACTCACCAATGACTGGCCACTGATCTAGCACTCACCAATGACTGGCCACTGATCTAGGGCACCAGTGATCTAGCACTCACCAAACTCTGGCCCATAACACAGCACTCACCAAAAACTGACCACCGATCTAGAATTCATCAAACTCTGGCTCATAACAAAGTACCCACCAAACACTGACCACTGGTCCAGCACTCACCAAACTCTGGTCCATAACCTGGTACCATAACACAGTACCCACCACCAACTGACCACTGATCTAGCACTCACCAAACACTGACCACTGATCTTGCACTCACCAAACTATGGTCCATAACCCAGCACCCCTCAGACTCTGACCATTGATCTAGCACTCACCAAATTATGGTCCATAACCTAGTATGCACCAATCACTGACAAATGATTCAGTGCTCACCATACTCTAATCCATAACCTAGTACTTATCAAATTTACACATATAACCTTGTACTTATCAAATTTACACATATAACCTTGTACTTATCAAATTTACACATATAACCTTGTACTTATCAAATTTACACATATAACCTTGTACTTATCAAATTTACACATATAACCTAGTACTTATCAAATTTACACATATAACCTTGTACTTATCAAATTTACACATATAACCTTGCACTTATCAAATTTACACATATAACCTAGTACTTATCAAATTTACACATATAACCTTGTACTTATCAAATTTACACATATAACCTTGTACTTATCAAATTTACACATATAACCTTGTACTTATCAAATTTACACATATAACCTAGTACTTATCAAATTTACACATATAACCTTGTACTTATCAAATTTACACATATAACCTTGTACTTATCAAATTTACACATATAACCTAGTACTTATCAAATTTACACATATAACCTTGTACTTATCAAATTTACACATATAACCTAGTACTTATCAAATTTACACATATAACCTAGTACTTATCAAATTTACACATATAACCTTGTACTTATCAAATTTACACATATAACCTTGTACTTATCAAATTTACACATATAACCTTGTACTTATCAAATTTACACATATAACCTTGTACTTATCAAATTTACACATATAACCTAGTACTTATCAAATTTACACATATAACCTAGTACTTGCTTAACAAGATTTAACTGAAGATTGGCAGAAAAGTCCAACAACCAAGTGTTTTGTTCTGACTTGCCATAATCAAATATAAATTATTAATGTTTTCTTTTTTTCAGTATTCTACATGTTTAGATCAAATTTTTCAGCAAAACATATATGTGAATGACAGCTTCCAATTAATACAACCTTCCAGTGTTTAGTACAACCCAGTCACCAGCAGCATGATAGATCATAAATGTGCTGGTAAATCATGACTTCATGGGATTGAATCAACCATTATCAAATATGCAAATATGACATTCTGCATCCCCCTTGTCAAAAGTAACTGCAGAACAGTACCCACTGACTATCAATCTAATACTCTACCATACTCCAACCTAATAGTGGCAGGGAGAATGTCCATTCTTGTCCACCACACAACAACGCCTGTGTGTCTACCTTTCCTAGCCAACTGGAAATGCACACAAATACTTACCAAATACTAATAATCTTGTAATCACCAACCTAGTACTAACCAAACTCAGAATACCACTCTAGTCCTTAGCTGGCTATATTGTGCATAGAAGGATGGACAATGTCCAATCCTGTCTGATACACAACAATACCTATGTGCCTACCTTTTCCTGCCATGCTGCAAACTGTGACTGCTAGTCTTGAACTTACCAATACTTATCTCCCCTACCCTTTCAAACGTTACTTATCTCCCCTTTTACTCACCAAACCCTGAAAATAAAAAATTAATACTCACCACACACTGAGCACAAAACTCACTTTGCTGAACTGACCACCATTCTATTTACTCACCCTGCCATACAGCGTGTGGAGAAGAGAGTGTCCAGTCCTGTCAGCTACACAACAACACCTGTGTGCCTGCCCTCCCTTGCCATATTTCAAACTCTGACCACCAAATGCTCGCTGGTAAATCTTGCCATTCTCCAGACGGCTGAAAGGCATTCCATAGTTCTCCAACTGGAAGGAAAATTGAAGTATCATTCCCTAGTAAGATTTTATGATGCATGGAAACGGAAATAAACTTTTCAGCAATGTTTTTCTAAACATTGGGAGCTATGTAACTTGGAACAATATTTTCTAACTACAAATGAAACAGATGTGCAACTCAGTTAGGACCCGTTATTTTTGGCACCTTATAAGTCCAAAAAATGTGTAATCAAAAGAGTAAAAATTTGTATTAAAAAATTGGAAAAGATTACAGTATAAACATCTACATATGCAAGTGGTTTTTCCAATCATGAAAATGAGGTTTTCACCAAATGTTATGAACCCTGTAAGCACCAAAATTAAAATCAAAGGAAAAATTGCTTTTTTGTGGCATGAAAGTCTATTCAAGACACATATATATGCATATAAATATGCATACTGATTTCATCTATCAAGACCACGCAGGTGGCCTAAGAGCATCCATCTCGGAAGTGGGCGGTTGTGGGTCTGAATCCCAGCTGAGTCATAGCAAAGATGTATAAAAATTAAGTGGTCAGTTTTAGTTTTAGGACTGATCTGTCTGGTGTCAGGATAGTTGGACTGGGTGGACATGATGCCACATTTCTGCAGCATGATGCTCCAGTGTCAGGCACCACTATAAACTGCCACACTGTTGACACCATAGGAATATGACTCAAATTGTTAAAGCTACATTAAAACACACACACACACACACACACACATCTATCAACATCATGCAGATTGTGTGCAATGAAGCCAAAGAATTTTTGAAGACTAGTTAACATCAAATCAAGTCACAACAAATTTTTCAATACAAGTCAACATCAAATCAAGATATGCTTCTCAAGTCAACATCATTATGATGGACAAATCAAAATCAAGATGCCCTTGATGCATGCAGCGGCAATACAATCAAATCTGTTTACAAATCAAATCTTAATACAAGTTCTGACTAGAATAGCGATAAAGGAATCAACAAAGGTTACACAAGACTTGGAGACATATCTTGTAGAAAATATGAGGCCCAAATTGGACAGAGATCACTTGCAAAGCTGACGTCTGTGCCTGTCACGGAATTGTATGAATCTCTCTATTTATTTAATACATGTACTTGGGTTTCGTTTTTGTGTACAACGATACCCGAGGGTGATTTGTGTATCGTGTACATTATTTCGAAATAGTGAGTTCGGTTCATCCTGCTGCACGTGCGAAGTGCTCTTGATGGGAAAAAAACCGATTTACATCTAGCAGACTACATCCCATGTGTATAAATGCCTCACTGTAATGTGATATCTTCACATTACGGAAAGTCTTGTCAGTAAGCAGTCTACTTAGGGACTTGCCTATCTTCAGCTGTAGAGGTATGTAATTTATACATTCCTTATGTATATTATTTCTTTTGTATATTGTAAGTTATAGCTATTTTTGGTATTACCACGTTCATTTTTGTATGTTTTCATGTAGCTTTGGCTTGCGTAGTATAACGCAAATATTTTTCTATCCTTGTTCGTGACTTAGCAAGAGAACTTATATTAGCAATATAAAGTTGCATTTTATTAAGAAACGTTTAGTACCATAGGAATCTCATTGGACACAGGTTCACTTCTGTACCTGTTTATTGTTCTGTAATATTGTTTCGATAATGTAATTTACATAACTTACCGTATATAAGGTCATTACGTTTTATCTTATATGCCTGTGTCATGAGTAGTACACGGTATTATTTGTACTTTCAGCTGACCAGGGTGACCAGAGTGAACATAGCAGCTGTATAGCTGACAAGAGTGAATAGACTAGAGTGCAGAGCTGACCAGAGTGATCAGAGTGATCGTGGTCGACGTGGTACCAGATACAGAGCTAACCACAGAAGGAACTGAATGGTGGTCGGTGACTACCTGTAATGATACTCACTTGATTGACCAGTGTGACTGGTAGCCAAGTGTAATTTTGCCGGAGTGTTTTTGTGTTACTCCATGTATGTAATCTCTTAGCTGTGGGCTAATTTTTGGGGTTTTGTTATACCCATTGTTTTGGGAGTGTATAAGATATTTTTGGATAATATCTCTCCAATCAATTTACCACATTTTACTATTTGAGTAAAACAATCTCATTTTTCACTAGTTGAGTGAATCCATCATTTTTTACTATTGAGTAAAACACCCATTATTTTCATCGTGTGGAATTGCTGTGAATTGTTCACCTTGTCCTTGTGCTATGTAAAGTCATTCATTTGTATTTGTTGCATTTATAGGTTTCGTGCATATTATGTTAATCTGTCCAATATTTGGACCCATACACGCACATATCAATCATATTTATTTTCTTATTTAAATCATACATCAATAAACATTATATTTGTATTACCATCACCAGTGTTCTGTTTTGAGTCCGAAATCCCAACTTGGTTATCTTGTTACAGTGCTAACAGCCAAACGCAAGGGCAGTTGTCTAAGAAATCTTGGTTAGCAGGATGCTGTCTATGAATTTCCTCCAAGACTGTTGACTGTATATAATAAAAATGATGGTTCCAAGGTTTCTCTAGATTTTGCATCTTCACCCATATTGGATAGCATATCACATAATTTGTCCAATCTTGAAAGGCCTCTATGCAGGAATAACCACAAAATTGGTAAAATTCTGTTCAGAACTTTTAAAAATAAATCTGTGCATGTTTTCCTATTTTTATGGTTGCCATATCTGAAGGCATATTGGCATTTTTTCTATAAATCTGAAAGGCTTTATGCTAGGGCACTCTCTGCCAAATCAGCACAAGTTACTAAAGGTTTATGTAAATTTTGAAACAGCAACCATATCAAATGTCAGATTTATATAATTTTTACAAACTTTAAAGCCTTTCTGGATGCTTTCTGTCAAATTTTGTGTTTTTCTGTCTAATGTCTTTTGGAGTAGAAATCATTAAAGGATTTCTGGTTTTAGGCAGTCATGCATGACAGTGACATTTTCATAAATTTTAAAGCTTTTAATACTGCCTACAAAATTCAGTCAAATTCCACTGAATGTTTTTAGGAGTTGTCTTAATATTTAATTTCATTTTTTTTGGCAATGGCAGCTATATCTGATGATAGATCAGCATCATGTGAATGATCTGAAAGCCACCGATACCATGTTACTTTCTGTCAAAGCTGTTAACATTCTGATAGCATAGCTGCCAACCCCTCGAGTACAAAAATACTGACTACTTATGACAAAAATACTGATTTTCAGGAACAAATTTTTAAAATTTTAAGGCTTATATAACTATTTACAACATCTACAACCAGTAGGACAGTACCTTTCCTAATTATTTGATTACAAATTACATGTGTTGCACTCTTGCACCTTCTGAACAGGCACCCTGTTCCAATCGGATGCCCATTTAGAAGGTACAAGAGTGCAACACACACTCAGACACAGGTTGTTTATGTGAGCCTTTTCCACACCTTGTTTTTTTTAATCGTTATCGATTCCAATGTACCATCTTTCACTGATGATCTGAATTATGTGTGAATTTCTTTCTGAACTTTTTCGTTCTAGAAAATGTTTAATCCTTTGCGATTTTACTATCTGGAAAGTGTGTGCGAAACAAATCGCCAGCAACACTAGTAACTGAAAGAGGAAGGTTCATTTCTAAAATAAATTTAATAAAACCAATTTTGATCAAATTACACCAAGGTTCTCTCTGGTATTTATATACGTCGTTAAGTTCAGTGCTGATGTTTATTAGCTTTTTCATGCTCTTATATGTCATGGGTGCCTCAATGCCCAATAGCGAAATTATTTTACACAATTTGCAAAATGTTAAGTTTTCTCCTTTACTACATGTTTTCACAAATCTAAACAAGACGGCTCAATTGTCCTTCCAATTCTGATTTCTTGTCTTTCCTGGTGAAAATTCTGAAACATTCTGCTTCCCTTTTCAACATGATTAGAAGCTGAATATTACAAAGATGAGATGGAGTGATAGCGGTAACTGTTTGGGAAATCCAATATGGCAGATAAAGGCAGGTATGGTAGCCTCGATTTCAAATGAACCAATTACATTTTCGAACTCTATGCCTATACACATGCAATACATTTCTATCAGAATGGAACAGAGTGCCTGTGCTAAACAGAAAATTGCAAGGAAATTTTTAAATATACTTTTTTAATTAAAAGACATATTTTTAGCAAGAAAAATGTACCTCCGTATTCAGGTCCAAAATATGGGAAAAACAGGACACTTTGCAGCTATGTGAAAGATTGAGGGAGCAGCAGTACTCAGTTGCCCAAGTACGACACCTGACCATGCCAACCTGGGTTAGCTGCTTCTGCATGTCGTTAGAAAAGATTTGGTTTGGTTTTTTACAGCACAGTAACACAAGAAGGTTACTTAGTGCTGAGGCAATTGGAATAAGGTGCCTTACCCATACACACACCATGGAAGCTGACCAAGGCTGGTTTGATGTTAGGATTCGAACCTGCACCCTTTTGGCCGCAAGTCTGGCAAGCTAACCACTAAGCCACTGTGGTTCCTCCTTGGAAAAGTCACTTTGATCATAAAAGTGAAATGGCTAAGTGCTGAAACTAGTTAGAACCAACTACTGTTGCAGAGTTTTAGATAAAGACATTTAAAAGTTTTTCCACAATAATCACATCCATATAATATGGCATATCTACATCATATTTAAAAGCCCTATATGTATGAATGCTTACTTTCAAATTTAGCTTGAAAATTTTACTTGTCTGCTTGCAACAGGTGAGATACGGCAAATGATTTTTTTAAGATGCCAATAAGGACAAGTGCAATTTTAAGCCAATTAGCAAGTAAAAAGAGAAAAATGTTTCTCTCATCTGCGACATCCTTTATTAACAAATGTGTCACATAACATAATCACCAGAAATAGCATTATTTGTTGGTATCTGCTCGCAAATATATCCATCTGTAACGAGTCTCTATCAACCATAAACTTACTAATCTAATATTATTAAAAAGTTTTCTTATATTTAGCATTGGTGGTGATAGTGGATGGCAGATTAGCATTCATTGTGGAAGGCTTGTAAAATCATACAAATTGGTCAAGGCTTGTAAAATCATACAAATTGGTCAAGCAGTTTTGAGGAAATTGTAGATAATTGTGAAGCGGATGATGTATACATGATGCAGAAAGGATGGATACGTGAAGTGGAGATGTGTGCATGTTTTTTGGATTTTTAACATAGCTTTAACAATTTTAGTCCTATCGCTATGATGTATGCAACGTGGCAGTTCATAGTGATGTCTAGCACTGGGGCATCATGGAGTAGAAAGAAAGAAGGAATGCACAATGCATGACGAATCATAACAGTTCGCTTGGCCTGTTGACGGATGAATTAAACAAATCAGCTATACTACCTCAATGACGGACTTGGGGGCCTCCTCGCACATGTAGTGTATGGCATCCTGGTCTCCCAGCCAATCAGATCCCTTCACTGTGTCATAAAAATGATACCGCCAGTCATCTTCTTCCATATGCCCCATGGCAGCATTGATACCACCCTGAAAAAGAGAAACATCTGATGAACACACCTCTCCATACATGCCAATCCCTGGCCCATCCCCTGAGGTAGAAGCATAATTATTGCTATTAAAAGTGACAATAAAGCATAGTTTGGGTGTAAATAGTGTCACCTCTACCTACATGCCTGAATTACAACACATGTGAATAAGACCTATTTTTACTACTAACCTGGTTCTGCAGCTGGTCAAAATTCTTGTCATAAAAGTCAAAATCCATCTGGATTAGAACCAGAATACAAGCACAAAAAAATAATGAAACATTATTTATATTCAGCACTCGTTAACTAGTCTACATGTGTAAATGAATGATCGAGAACTGGAAATCTGCAATGAGGTCAGGTGCTCAGAGTACTGTATTACATTACTCATCAATACTTCTTTTAAAATTTGTAAGGCGTTGTTGATTTGTCCTTTCTGATCTTGCATGTTTTGAAGTTTGAAAAGATCCATCTGCTCTAACATTTTCTATTATATAACATCCACAACTCACACCATAAAGCGTTTCACTTAACATCTGGCATCATTTTCTGTAAAAGTGCAGACTGGTTCACAACTAGCTTATCAATAAAATGAATCTGTGAGGCAAAGTTCATATTTGATGAAACCCATCTATTTTCTTGGAAATGGGTTATATACTGTTGCTATGATAACAAATAAGAAAAGTACTTTATGCTATATTTATGCTCTTATACAGCAGTCACCTTTCTGAAGAATATTCTCAAACTTAATGAGCGTAATTAAAGAGATGATAATAAAAATGTCAAAAATAACTTTTTATTGCTTTATTTTTATAATATCTTTTAATGTACCAAAAAGGTATAAACAATATACAGTCTAGCATAACAGGTAATTTGGCAAAAATAAGTGTAATGATTATGCCAAAAGCATAACGGTTGGCATGTATGCCTTTCCCTCAAATAACCTGTGTCCCAACAGCTCACAGACCTGCTTATAATGTAAGGGCAGAAATGGATCCCATGTATTTTTGAAAAATATTGTCCCTTATTTGTTGAACGTTAAGATAATTTCAATAAAAACCCGTAAATAAAACTTTGATATATCACTTGTTTTAACATAAAAATGTCAACTAGTGCCAAGAAATTGGAATACAAACCATGAATCATATAAATTTCAATAAAAATGAAATCTGATTTAACATGTAAGTACATGCAACACAGTTATAGTATTAATTAATCTGTCGCTTGTCTCCTCAGTCATGTGATCAAAGATAGGAACCAAACAAAAGGCATACTGCATGCATGAAAAGCTTTGCAGACAGTATTCATTATGGAGAAGCAAATTCCAAAGTTAAATATGAACATAAAATTCCAAATTTGCACTCAAAGATTTGTTCAATGATCGGAAATTTCTACAACTTCCAATGAAATCATAGCATCAGTGTTTTACAAATATCAGAAAATTTTTATAAGTTTCAATTTTGTGGTTTCTCTAAATAAAGGTCACTCTCTTCTGAAATTAAGACTCTTGTTTTATTATGAATCTAAACAGCCTGGTTCCAGGTACTTGACTGTGTCTGCATGCACATGCAAAAAAGCAATTATGTAATAAACCAGATATATTGAAAGCACATGGAGTAATGTTTTAAATGATCTTTCCGAGATCGAATATATTGAAAATAAAGGTAATTTTATACAGAAAAATGAAGAACATCATTAGAGACAACTATTTATTACCTCCACGCTTTCTGTTCACTGCTGATATCCATTTCTTTCTTAATTTTTCAAAGGTACATCAGTAACTTGCACTCCCTCTTATGCAGTAGTCTACATTTTTGGACCCTGTTGCATGCAAGTTATAGAGGATCCATGTGTACCATATATAAATGACTTTTGATTTGTAAGGAACATTGATAATAAAATCTGCAAGATGGCAGCCATGGCAGCCATACTGGAGGTCACATTCACACCATTTTCCTTTAGGACTAACATACATCATAGCATACGTTCTGGTCAAAACCCGATGTCAGTATAATGGTAGCTAGAGACAGTATTATGGATCCCTGGGCTATGGGTAATGGATTTCCAGGCCCTGCAGAATTACCTGTGCAGCGACTGTGTGAGATCTGGTTGGGAAGAGCTTGGTAATACATGCAGTACGGAATCCAGCATTGGCCAATCCAAAAGCGGCTCTAAGTCCAGCCCCTCCTGCACCTACAACCACGGCATCATAGGTGTGGTCTATTACTGGGTAGTCTGTGGAAATCTGTAAAATAAAATGGAAGAACTCTGTATATCAGCATTCTTATAGCATGAACTAGATTTTCCTATGTGTCTTAGCACAAACTATCAATGACTAGATTTTCCTACCTGACTTTTAGCATGAACTATCAATGACTATAGTTTTCCTACCTGGGTTTTAGCATGAACTATCAATGACTATAGTTTTCATACCTGGGTTTTAGCATGAACTATCAATGACTATAGTTTTCCTACCTGACTTTTAGCATGAACTATCAATGACTATAGTTTTCCTACCTGATTTTTAGCATGAACTATCAATGACTACAGTTTTCTTACCTGACTTTTAGCATGAACTATCAATGACTGTAGTTTTCATACCTGACGTTTAGCATGAACTATCAATGACTATAGTTTTCTTACCTGACTTCTAGCATGAACTATAAATGACCAGTTTTCCTAGCTGACTTTTAGCATGAACTATCAACGACTATAGTTTTCCCACCTGACTTTTAGCATGAACTATCAACGACTATAGTTTTCCTACCTGACTTTTAGCATGAACTATCAATGACTATAGTTTTCATACCTGGCTTTTAGCATGAACTATCAATGACTATAGTTTTCTTACCTGACTTTTAGCATGAACTATCAATGACTAGATTTTCCTACCTGACTTTTAGCATAAACTATCAATGACTAGATTTTCCTACCTGACTTTTAGCATGAACTATCAATGACTAAAGTTTTCATACCTTGCTTTTAGCATGAACTATCAATGACTAGATTTTCCTACCTGGTTTTTAGCATGAACTATCAATGACTATAGTTTTCCTACCTGACTTTTAGCATGAACTATCAATGACTATAGTTTTCCTACCTGACTTTTAGCATGAACTATCAATGACTAGATTTTCCTACCTCACTTTTAGCATGAACTATCAATGACTAGATTTTCCTACCTCACTTTTAGCATGAACTATCAATGACTAAAGTTTTCATACCTTGCTTTTAGCATGAACTATCAATGACTATAGTTTTCTTACCTGACTTTTAGCATGAACTATAAATGACTATAGTTTTCCTACCTGACTTTTAGCATGAACTATCAACGACTATAGTTTTCCTAGCTGACCTTTAGGATGAACTATCAACGACTATAGTTTTCCTACCTGACTTTTAGCATGAACTATCAATGACTAGATTTTCCTACCTGACTTTTAGCATGAACTATCAATGACTATAGTTTTCCTACCTACTTTTAGCATGAACTATCAATGACTATAGTTTTCCTACCTGACTTTTAGCATGAACTATCAATGACTATAGTTTTCATACCTGACATTTAGCATGAACTATCAATGACTATAGTTTTCCTACCTGACTTTTAGCATGAACTATCAATGACTAGATTTTCCTACCAGGTTTTTTGCATGAACTATCAATGACTAGATTTTCCTACCTGGCTTTTAGCATGAACTATCAATGACTAGATTTTCCTACCTGGGTTTTAGCATGAACTATCAATGACTAAAGTTTTCATACCTTCCTTTTAGCATGAACTATCAATGACTATAGTTTTCCTACCTGACTTTTAGCATGAACTATCAATGACTAGATTTTCCTACCTGACTTTTAGCATGAACTATCAATGACTAGATTTTCCTACCTGACTTTTAGCATGAACTATCAATGACTAGATTTTCCTACCTGACTTTTAGCATGAACTATCAATGACTAGATATTCCTACCTGGCTTTTAGCATGAACTATCAATGACTATAGTTTTCCTACCTGACTTTTAGCATGAACTATCAATGACTATAGTTTTCCTACCTGGTCTTTAGCATGAACTATCAATGACTATAGTTTTCATACCTGGCTTTTAGGTCTTCTAAAATGCCCTATTCTAACATGTACATAACTAACAGTAGGGCAAAACGATTCATTGATATACCAATCCATTGATACTTTTGCTGTAGCGATACAAACATCAATACAAGCGGTGGAAAATTGATACAAAACAATACTTACCAATGACAACACTATTTTTAATCTTCAGCAGTTGTCAATAATTATTAGTTGTTTGCCTGGTTATTTTTTAAACTGAGAATTGGCTGGAGGCATAGGCACTCATTTTGGTTTGTTAAAACTTGGCAAATTAGCACCAAACGACATGGTTTATAATATTGCCCCACCCCACCCTGCCACGTAAACACACACAAACTGGCCAATTCCATGGTAATTTTTGTATCCCAACAGCTTGTTTGGCATAAAGTAGTTCGTGTTTCCTCTGACCCTTGCCACCCCATATCCGATATTTGTACATTTAAGCTGGCGTGTAGGGTCAGAGCCTACTGCCTATTGAAAAGTTGGATTTTGCTGACAGGGTAGCTGCTTAATAGCTGGCAAATTTGAATGCCCTCATATCGGGCCATACCTGCATGAAATCAGTAGAAGAGTTATTTTCCCAGAAATTGCGAGCATAACATTTGGTATGTCTAATGTCTTGACAGAGGAGACTACAGCATTGATGAAATTTGACCTGGAACTAGCCATTAGCATTGCTAGTCACATGACAAATTGTTGTTAAACTAAATTTGATTGGCACATTGTGCCTTAAAACAGACATTATGCCATAGTATGAACTTGCATCAAGGAAGTTTTGTAAATGCCTGTTTAAAATATGGGCTACCAAGAAAACCCAAAATGCATGATTGCCAGTGTGGTTTAATCTTCCGATGACAATTTCATTCAGCAAATACTTTTTTTAAAGTTCAGAAATATGTCAGATTATTGGAGTTGGGAAAAGAGTTAATGGAGATACCAGTGGTGATTTTTGAACCTTGAAAATGGTGTTAAACATTAAGTCTGATATACATGCTGGATGGACAAAAATAACATGCCAGTCAATCACCCTTTCAGCAAATGTAGAAAAGCAGAATACCAAGCCAAATTAAAATACAGACAATTTAAAAGTAGAATGCAATTTTATTTACTTTATTAAAACAATTTAGCAGTGCGGGATCATGAGCTACAAACCTACATTTCCCTATCGGGGTTAACATAAACTGAAAAATAAGAATGAAAATAATTAAATTAAGAAGTACAGATCTTTATTTGGCCAAAATACTTATGTCTGGTGGCTAAAGTGATTCCTGCATCTGATCAAATGGAAAAGCCATAAATGGCCTAAAGTATTGAATACAAATCATCGACAACTAACATGTAGTCTGTTAGAAAGTATTTTTGTCATCTTGTCATGCATGAAAATGGCATAAAAATAGATGCCTACTATATGTTTGTCTGTAATCTTCACACTGGAAATACAATCAATATATCACAAAGAAGGGTACCAACTATCACTGACAAAACTTCTAAAGATGGAGAGACCATGAAGTTAATATGTGTATCGACTATCTGAGACCTATAGGAATCAAAACATCTGCTTTTAGTTGTATAAGCATTAATCTGTTGACTGTTTCTGAGCATACTCTGTTCCTCAGCTGTGAATGAAAATATTGTTCTGTGCTGATAATCCTCTTTCACATTCTTCTGTCTGAAGGGTCATGTACATAGCAAGCTTAAATGAAAACTGTTCTTTATGGTTGTTACGTACAATTTTCCACAGGTATTGTCTCTAGGACATCTCTTCCACAAAATAATATTTTTTATTAACATCAGCTCTGCCAATGTTTCGCTTTCTTGAATTAGTGCTTACTGAAAACTATTCCAGATTTCTTAATTTTTCCGTAATACTTTAATAGAGTCCATCAGAGTCATATTCTGCTTGTTTGAACAGATGTATTTTGATCCAATATATATCCATGGGTATCCTTAATTTTAAATTTCTGTTTAGATTCTTAGTCATTCAATTTATTTTAACCCTTACAGTTTAGTAGCCCAAGATCCCTGATGGCTAAATTATTAAAAAAAATAAATGAAAACTGCACTCTGCTTTTAAATTGTCTGTATATTAATTAATATTGATAGTCTGCCTTTTCTACATTTCATTTCCGCTGAATTGGGGATTGACTGGAATACAGTCGGTCTTAATCTATTTAGCATGTACAGCAGACTTGTATAATATCATTTTTGGGTTCAACATCACGCACTAACATTTTCAGGAACACTTTCCCAGTTCCATTACTCTGTTATACTTAAAAACTTTAAAAATTGTTGTCATCATCAGCAGCAGCAGCTATTTGCTGAATGAAATTGCCATCTGAAGATGAACCATTTTGGAAGTTGGTCATTTGGCATTTTCTAGGTAGCCCATTTTTTAAACAGTTGTAAAACTTCTTTGTTGAATGCAGGGTTCAAGCTACAACAGAATGCTTGTTCCAGGGCCCAATGTACCATTAGCAAATTTAGCCAAGCAACCATTCATGTCGAGCTGAAGTATTCATATGCCTAAACAGTTGTCTACATGAAAAAAGATAGCGCTATGAGATCCATGCCTTCAATGCAACTGTTGTAACAAGTGCTTTGAGAGTTAAAATTTAAAGAACAATTACAAACTGTGCAGAGTACATTTTTATATGTGCAACTGAAACTAATTTGCAGGAATTCTTGTGCATAACTGCTTTCCAAAAACATTAATTTGCAGTTCACGTAAATTGGTACAAATTTTGCACGATTTGAGCACTTGCACAGTCTGGCAGCATCTGTGAAGAAGTCTTGTTACCTATCCTGAAAACTTATTTCCCTTCTCAACTGCTTCATTGCAAAGAAATATGATAATATATTGATTGCCCACATGTGTGGAGCAAAGATACCATGTAAAGAATAACACAAGACTGCTGATATTTTCTACTATAAATGACTGAAGAATACTGGTGATAAACTCATTGATGACTAGATTATGACAATAACAATAATAATAATAACAGTAAAAATAATAGTATCATGATTACGAGCATCACCACTTTAATAACAAAAGCCAACAGACATGACCTACAGCGCACTATAGATTGGTTCTCTAACAAACATGAATCATAGCAAAGAATATGAGGTCAAAGGTTGGAAAGTCGAAACAAGCACGTTTCTTGGAAATAGGACAGCTGCTATAAATAGAACATATACTGTTAGAAAAGTGCATACAAGTCTATGGACAAGCGTACTCATATGTTGTAGTTATGTAGAAACTGTCTTTTTTAGAATATGATCTGTGACATTAATGGGATGTTAATAAAAACGAGAAAACAAAGCACCAATTTTTTGGGGGAGGGGGATATACCAAAAAGGGATAATCCATATGCGTTCACATGAAAGGCGTTAATTTAGTGAAAAACAGTGTAATGATTATGCCAAAAGCATAATGGTTGACATGTATGCTCCTAATATATCACACTAAAATGTACACGCAAGTGTTTCAATTTTCTTTTGCATTGCATAATTGATTCCCCTGAACAATTTCACCTGCAAAAAGATGATTTACGAATATTAAAGAATACAATAAAAATGTATGCAACCAAAGAAATCAATGCATACTGAACCAGCATATCTGGACCAAACTTGCGTAAAATATGCCAATATGCATACTAAATGGAGTTTTTCTTTCTTCCCTTTCTATAACATACCTTATTACCAGATGAAACCTTGCTACTGCTGTCTCTTCCAGAAATTCGAAAGCTGAAATTTCTTGAAGATGCTGCCAGAGGTTTACTGGAGATGACCAGCTGCAACATAAAATCAGATGCATGTGCTGCAAAGCTCTGGATATTCTTCCCATTTTTCATTTACAGATGTCAATGTAATTTTCAGCTTCTTTTCCATAAACTTTAGACTGACATACTTTGTACTGATAGATATCCCCCACTATAAATGTCTCTGAGCAAACTAATTTGACAGATATACAGCACTGATACCGAGGTCCCTCACTATGAATCACATTGTAACATTAGTCTCTTAGATATATGGTACTGATAAAGTCCCTTATTATAAATCTGTTAGTGTAACATTAATCTGACATATATGGTACTGATAAAGTCCCTCATTATAAATTTGTCAGTGTAACATTAATCTGACATATGTGGTACTGACAGAGGTCCCACACTAAATTCCTCAGTGTACAGTAATCCTATACAATGACCACCCCTACCCAATTTGCAAATGTTAACAATTTCTTTTAATCATTTCAAAAAAAAAAAAGGCCAAAACTAAATTTTACTCAACAAGCCCTCTGGGATTTTCGTCAGTCATATGGGCAAGAGTTCCATTAGGAGTGGATATGTATACATGTATCTGTATCACTCTTTTATTTCTCTCAAGTTATCAATGACCAGCGGGAGGGGGTGAGAGGAGGGCCAGGTAGGTGGCAGAGTGATGAAAGGCATTATCCTTTCCATATCACTCACACATCTCTCCTCTATCCGCGTGAATTCGAGTCAATTTAACACAAGACTTTAGTCTTTAACTCTGGTGATGACAACCTTGCCATGAAAAAAGTGATACATCTCATCTTCACAAACCAATTTCAAGACTTCTGCTCCATATTACCATTTAGCATGTCTACAAATTAAAACCTGTTGATTCATGTTGCTGTGTCTATTACCCAGCATGTGTTTGAGAGTCCTGGTTCAGTTCAAGTGTCCCCCACCCTCCTTCACCCCAAGGTCACGAGCTCGGTTCAATATGAACTACCGATGCTTCACTAAATTGCGTCAGTTGTGTGTATTACCCATTAAAATTTCCTCAAAATGACACTAATTTTAAATGTATTACGAAATCACAGGCTGTCATGTTATGTGACGGTTATTCATTAAATCATAAGAAAGCTCTCAATGCCGAAGCAAACAGCGGCCTTGACATTCAATGCCCGTTCATTTTATAATGATCCGTGGTCTTCTGCTGTACAAAAGTGTGCTCAACAATAATAACATGCTAGAAACGCAGTGACCAAAGAAAAGAAAGCATCAGATATAGCTAGTTTTGCTAGTTTGTTAAAATTGTTCATCATTCTTACCAGATTTCTGAGGTTAACTGTTTGAGCCACTTGCTGTGAAAGCCTAGCAAGCGAGGCCATTCTGTACTTCTGGTAAAATCGGAACCAGAGTTGCGCATGACCGTATAGTCCTGCGTTCATATATTTACTACTTTCGTTACGCAAGTTATTTGCTGTGTGTGTGTGTGTGTGTGTGTGTGTGTGTGTGTTTCAATATGTATCATAAATGCACAGGGAATAAATATGTTTTACAAGATGCGAAAAAATTTTTTTAACGTCGGTGGTCTGGCTAAAATCCACCAACACGAACTCTGGACTAACTATTGTACCGACCTGACAGAACCAATACTTCTTATTTCAGCTGGCAGGTCCACATGTAATACACATTACAAAGAAACAATGCACACCTGAATTATTTTAATGCCAACAGTAACAGCAGATTAAAAGGCAAGACAACAGTACTGGTATGTAACTTGCAAAGATACATATTGCCAAACAAAATTTTCTAAACATATGCACAAATGCCATGTTTATTTATTCGGCTATCAAGAAATAAGATTGATACCAGTTAGAACTACAGCTTACAAAAATAAAATATAAGAATGTACGTAATTTAAATGAGCATTATGAGAACCATTCGCAACTTCGGTGTCAATCCAACCGATGATACCTGGGATGTACGTTTAGAATAATCGGAAAACCCTCAGCCGTTTCCATAGCAGGCTAGAATTGGGATTAAAAAAAAAAAAAAAACAGAAAAAAAACAACACAAACGCCGATAATTCTCTGTAGCTAGTTTCACATTTAATACATGCTTCTTCAGGCACAAAAAAATAATTTTAATACCAATAATCACTCTCTACTCGATTTTTCTTTCATGTCAATAGATATTGTGCATGGAGACATGAACAGACTCATAAAAGAAACTTACTGGATTCATAAATTAGATACTTTGTATCCTAATGGCCTTAATACCAATGCAGTATATAAAACTCTATAAAATATATATATATTTTTTTGAATTGGTAAATTGTATATCCTTTATAACAATATAATTATATGTATGACTGGTTGTCTCTTTTATTTTATTATTATTTCATAGCATGCTAGAAAAATCCTCGGCTGTAACTTCATTACGTCACAATTATTGAATGAGGTATCATCGCTAACAGCAACGTAAGCAGCCACTTAAGGCTGTTCAAGCATAATCATTTCTTCTTCTTTTTTCCATTACAAAGATGCGGGAATAATATTAAAATTTAAAAGTGCATGTATTTCAATGATTCTTGAAAAGTGGTCCAGCGTAATTTTCAGCAGATTATTATGGAAGAATCTGTTCCTAGCACTTTTAGCTGTAAATTCGTATGCATCCCGCCCCCACCCCTCCTTACCAAAATTCGGGAAGTCTCGGTAAGGTTACCTCGACTCGTATTAGAAGGGGATGAAAGGACAGTAGTTGAAGTTTGACCTAAGAAAACATTTGTAGATCAATAATTTACCATTAGTGGAAAATAGTACTTGATACACTGCAAGTGGTCTAATTGCTTTGCTAAGTTTCGACAGATCATAGATATGTGTTTGCTAAAACTGAGATGAGTGTCAATATCCACCGTAAGGAGTTTCATACAGTTATCACAGAGTATTTCATGGTCGCATAAACACAGTCTCTAGTACGAATAACGCGAATATACTAATGTTAATCCCTGTAACTCTACAAGCTCGGGGGATCGATGCAGATGAAATTAAGACACGGCAAAAACATACAGGGATAGGGAATCAAACACTGTAACAATATTTTTGCTACAGTCATCGATCCTCGAGCCCAATATTCATTTAACGATAAGTAAATCAAACCTTGAAGTACAAATGTTTTATTGGTACGGGGTCGTGTTACTTTAGAAAAGTAGGCACGACAGGAAAGACTATCCACATAGCAACTTGTACCCACCATAGGAAAGACTACTCGCAGGATGAATGCATATTGATGAACAATGAAATGGTATTACTGTAATGTGTCGAATTTTGAAGAAGTACTGGATCCTAAATTGTGCATTAAAATTTTATCATAGTCAAGCCAGAAAAGCCTTTGAGAAATTTCACTTTGATATTTTCCTTGTTTCATCTGTGAAACATAAAAGGGCCTACGTTAAGGTTCAGTAGAACTGACCGTAACGCTATCATGAGAAAGTACAGTAGGGTTACCAGCCATGACCGCGGTAGAGAACTCCATGTCAAATAATTGATCTTCAAAGTAAAGCTAATTGCAGCTTATTCAAGGCTGTCAGAAACTGATGAAAGACATGATTATTCTTGGGGAAAAGTTAGGAACAGTTGCTTTCGATTGGACAGTTAAAATTAAGGCGTACACTTTGGAAGTAATCTGAATTTAAGGTAGCGACTTGGCTCAGAATTCTTTAGTCCCATTATGCGTCCGAGAAGTCGAATTTGAGACTCCAGTGGAAAAACCTGAGAATACAGTTTTCCCTCGTTAACAAGGTAGAGAGGCCAGATAGCTGTCTTGAAAAGAAAAGACAGGCTATAGTGCTAGGACGCACGATTGTGTGGAAAAGAAACAGCATTAAGAGAACAGCTTTCTATGTTCCTCCCAAGAAACCCGATGAGGACAGTTCAAGAGGGAAGTCCGCAAATAGAGAGTTCATAATAGAAGGGTCAAGAGGAAGAACCAAGCATACACACTAGATGTGGAATACACAAAGTCAAGAGAGAACGACGCCAGGTGATGCAAGTCAGGCGTGGATATTGTACTCTTTTCACCACTCGTTACTATGATGAACGAATCCGTAAACTGAACACTGCTATTAAATTTCATTAATGTAAATTGGTTGGATTGTAATTGCAATTTTAGTTTATGTATTAATTAATTAAATTTATTTTATTTTTATTGCTTAAAGGGGGGGGGGTCGTATTTGTTTTATTTCTTCTCAATAGTTTTGCTCAGTTCTCTGTCAATGTCCTATCTATCTGTTTACACTGGGCAATAACATCGAGGGAGGTCATACTCTAGATAACGATCGCCAAATCAATTAACAGAGGGGCACACACGCCCGTCTCACGTCCACGTTCCCCCCCTGCCCCCCCCCCCCCCGTTTACAATTACATATGCCTCCATATCACAAAGTTTATCTCGGAATATTATCTGTATTAACCGAAGTGCTTAAAGCCAAGCGCATTAGAGTGACCAATTCCGTTTTCTGCGACCTATTTTTGGAATTCTCACCCAAAAGAATGACAAGTTTTTACAACAACAACAACAACAACAACAATTTCGTTTTGGTTTCGTGGAGCAGGACTAAATACCACCACCAACCCCCAAATATAATTTTAAAAGTCTTGCAGGAGATGGAAGCTCCGCGCAGAAAAGTGAGCCCCAAACAAAACGAGGTAAGATTAAAATTATTTCCAATTAAACACTTAAGTTTCAGGAAGCTTCACTCTGGGACCCATTAGGGGTTCCGTTCCCCAGACCTCGCGGTTACTTGTTTGCGCTCAGGCCACTAAACGATATTTTCTTTTTTCGATCCTACTTTAAAAGTATAATGTGTGTGTGTGTGTGTGTGTGTGTGTGTGTGTGTGTGTGTTGGGTTTTTGTAATGAAATAACGAAGGAATGTATGCAATTGTATTTGAATTTCGATGAGGTTATTTTTACAGGATTCCTGCAATCTTGAAAAAATGAAGTTCCATGACTTTTCCAAAACTTTTGCAAGACCTTTTTACAAATTTCAGGAGTATTTAATACGTAAATTTATGACCTCTGATGCTTACCTAATACGCATATTTAACACCAAAA